>CM061140.1:65637942-65696420 GCA_030789695.1 Scilla litardierei
AAAAATAACAGAAGACAAACTTAATTTATAAAAATTATATCATTCAATAAAATGAACCACATCTTCAATAAACTTAGAAAATATTCCCGTGCTCAGAAAAATTTACAAAAATGTCTGTTGGAACTAGGAGTTCGCCATCTTCAAATAAAAATAGGACAAAATTTGGCCAAAATCATATCATTTAATAAAAAGATCCTTACCTTACTGAAAATGCAGAAAAATTGTTTCTAGCTCAGAAAAATTTGAAAAGAAGTCCGTTGGAACCGGGAGATCGCTATGTTAAACTGAAAAATAAGAGAAGACAAAACTAGGCTATAAAAATCATATCATTTAATAAAAAGATCCATATCTTCAATAAAATGTAAAAAATAGCACTTAGCTCAGAAAATCCACAAAAATGTCCGTCGAGAGATCGTCATCTTCAACTGAAAAATAAGAGATGACAAAATTTGGATATAAAAATCATATCATTTAATCTAAAGATCCATATCGTACAAAAAATATGGAAAATAGCCCAGAGCTAAGAAAAATCTGCAAAAATGTTCGTTTGAATCGGGAGATCGCCCTCTTCATCTGGAAAAGTAAGAGAAGAGGAAATTAGGCCAAAAACATTTCATTTCATAAAAAGATGAATATCTTACAAAATTGTAGAAAATAGCCTCGAGGTCAAAAAAAAATCCACAAATATGTCCGTCCGAATGGGGAGATTGCCATTTTAAACTTGAAAAATAAGAGAAGACAAACTTAGTCTATTAAAATCATATTATTTAACTAAAAGATCACTATCTTCAATAAACTATAAAAAATCGCCCCGAGCTGAGAAAAATCCGCAAAAATTTCCTTTGGAACCGAGAGATCGACATCTTCAAATGAAAAATAAGAGAATACAATTTAGGCAATAAAAATCATTTCATTTAATATAAATATTCATATCTTTAACTGAAAAATACGCAAAAATGTCCGTTGGAACCGGGAGAACGCCATCTTCAACTGGAAAAATAAGAGAAGACAAAATTAGCCAAAAAATCTTATCATTTAATAAAAAGATACATATCTTCCAGAAAATGTATAAATGCTCTCCACGCTCAAAAAAATTAGCAAAACTGTTTGTTGGAAACGGGAGATGGCCACTTTCAATTGAAAAATAAGAGAAGACAAAATTAGGCCATAAAAATCAAATCATTTAATAAAATGACACATATCTTCATTAAAATCTAGAAGATATCTCCCCGCTCAGAAAAATCTGCAAAAAGTGCTTTTGGAACCGGGAGAACGCCATCATCAACTGGAATATAAGAGAAGACAAAATTAGACCAAAAAATCATATTATTTAATAAAAGATAGCCATCTTCAAATAGAAAATAAGGGAAGACAAATTTAGGCTATAAAAATCAAATCAATTAATAAAAAGATCCATATCTTTCATAAAATATAAAAATAGCACCAAGCTCAGAAAATGATATATAAAAATCTTATCAGTTGCAGATGGCGATATCCCGGTTACAACAGACATTGTTATAGATGAAGATGGCGATTTCCTGGTTGCAAATTTTTTCTCTTATATTTTAATTAAAGAGGGCGATTTTCCGGTGCAAATTTTGTCTTCTCTTATATTTCAGTTGAAGATGACGATTTCCCGACGTCTACGAACATTTTTGGTGTAATTTTGTCTTCTATGATATCATTTAAGAAAATGGTCCATATCTACGAGAAAAAGTGAAAAATAGCCCGGAGCTCAGAAAATCCACAAAAATGTCCGTTGGAACCGGGAGATTGCCATCTTCAACCGAAATATAAGAGAAGACAAAATAAGGCCAAAAATCATATCATTTAATAAAAAGATCACCATCATCAACTGGAAAATAAGAGAAGAAAAATATGTAACAAAAATTATATCAATTAATATAAAGATTCTTATAATCCAAAAAATATAGAAAATAGCCCCGAGCTTAGAAAAATACGAAAAATTTCCGTTAGAAACGGGAGATCGCCATCTTCAATAGAAAAAAATAAGAGAAAACAAAATTAGGGAATAAAAATCATATCATTTAATATAAAGATTCATATCTTATAGAAAATGTAGAAAATAGCACAGAGCTCAGAAAATCCGCAAAAATGTCTGTTTGAACCGGGAGATCACCATATTCAACTGAAAAATAAGAGAAGACAAACTTAGTCTATAAAAATCATATCATTTAATAAAAGATCTATATCTTCACATGAAAAGAGATGTTGAGAGAATTTGTGGGAGATGTCTCACATATAGGCAAGCTAAATCTAGAGTTCAGCTCAACGGTTTGTATACCCCTTTACCAAATCCTAGTGAGCCTTGGATTGATATTTCAATGGATTTTGTGTTGGGATTTCCTAGGACTAAACGAGGAAGAGACTCAATTTTTGTGATTGTGGATAGATTTTCTTTGTTGGCACACTTTATTCCATGTCACAAAACTGCTGATGCCTCAGATATTGCTGATTTGTTTCTTTAGGGAGATTGTGAGATTTCATGGCATGCCAAGAACATTTGTTTCAGATCGAGATGCTAAGTTCCTGAGCTATTCTTGGAAGACTTTGTGGTGTAAGTTATGTACTAAGCTGTTGTTTTCTACTACTTGTCACCCACAAACTGATGGTCAAACCGAAGTAGTGAATAGGACTTTGTCTACCTTGTTAATGGCAATCATTAAAAAGAACATCAAAACATGAGAAGACTGTTTACCACATGTTGAGTTTACTTACAGTAGAGCTGCTCATTCTGCTACTAAATTTTACCATTTGAAATTGTATACGGATTTAATCCTTTAACTCCATTGGATTTATCTCCTTTACCTTTGACTGAGCGTGTTAATTTAGATGGCAAAAAGAAGGCTGACTTTGTCAAACAGATTCATGAGAAAGCAAGACTTAACATTGAACGAAGAACGGAACAATACGCAAAACAAGCCAACAAGGGGCGTCACAAGCTGATCTTGGAACCCGGAGACTGGGTATGGTTGCATATGAGAGAGGAGAGATTTCCAGAACAAAGACGCTCAAAATTGCTTCCAAGGGGAGATGGTCATTTCCAAGTGCTAAAGAGCATCAATGACAATGCTTACAAGCTAGATCTACCTGGTGAGTACAATGTAAGCGCTACATTTAATGTTACTGATTTGAGTCCTTTTGATGTAGGTGATGATTTGAGGACAATTCCTTTTCAAGAGGAGGGGAATGATGAAAATCATTGAACAACTTCAAAGGATCCAGTTCAAGTGCCAATTGGACCAGTTACGCGTTCACGAGCAAAAAGGTTCAAATGTTCTCAACGGGCTGATTCAAGATATTTGGGCTCAAGCAAATTCATGGAGGCCCATTGAGCATGAGCCATGTGTTCAACAAAGATGGCTCAACATGATTCAAGTTTTAGAAGAATCAAACTATGGATAGCTTAAATTCAGCAAGTAAATTGGCATGTGGAGGATTAATATTTTTGGTAGGTTTGAATGCCAAATACTCTATTTGGAAGGCTCGCATGTGTCGAAATTACTTTCCTTTTCTATTTTTGGAATGCTTGCAAGCATAGAAATTACATTCCTTTTCTAATTTTGGAAGGCTTGCATACCGAGATAATTACTTTCTTTTTCTATTTGTTGGCAAGTGATCAGCCAATTAATGGGCTGATTTGTAGCTATAATTTGTCTAAATTTTAGGAACTTTCCTTGTAATTTTGAGCCTATTAAAAGGCATCTAAGCAATGGAAAATGCAGTTGATTTTTCGGTAAAATTTCTGAGAGAATTTCTCTTTGGTTCTTTGAAGAACTATTCGAACTTATCAGAGTTTTTCGTGGCGTTCACCATCGACTTATCAAAGGGATTTCCACCACCATTTGTGGCATCTTCCTTAAACCGAGGTTTTTGTTCGCAATAAGCAACGGGACGAGGTCATTTATACTGAGGTTCTTGCTTTTGTCGTACAACAGGTCGAGGTCTCCATCCAAATTCTGATTATATAACGATCTTGGGTTCCTCTTCGTCGCCGGGTCTTGTCGTTCCTGGCTGGGTACACATCAGGAGGTAGTTTCAAAGATTTTCGATGAGAATTCGATTGGCATAAGCCCACTGATGCTTTGAATAACTGGGTAGAAGCATTTTACTATTTTTGTTAGCCCCAGTAATCAAATCATTTGCTGGTGATTCTTGTCGGTGACCACTTATTTTCTGTTTGCAACCTCCGTGGATAAAATTTCTAAATCTTAGTAATGTTTTCAATTGTGGAAGGTGTTCTCATTTTTACATCTAGACTTATACAAATTCAATGGAATGAAGTGCCTAAACATAGATCAGAATTTTCTTAAATAGTTGAGCCCGTTGTGTCTGTGTTCCTTTATCATAGTATGTGCACCCAAGCATTGAATAAAATGTATCAAGCAATAACAAGTTATATGGTTTATATGGAAATGATAACATACTTGTTCATAATTAGAGATTGATGGGCCTATTCAGGGATGTGAACATTGTTTTGTTGTAGAAGTCGTATCCATATATTGGAGAACTTTTCCTGTTCTTGTCCATCATAACATACTTGTTCAGGGTCATCCTAAGTCCTACAGCATCAGCATCATAAGTCAGGTCTTTAAGGTTTTCATGTCCCCCCATGTCATTAGTCAGGTTGTTGGGTAACCATTGTTGGTAGCAACGATCTATGAACTTCGTGTTTGATGATAACAAATGTGTGTGAACGTTTTTAACGTATGTGCAAAGTGTTTTTAGGAGTGGCAAAAGAGTAAATTCGCAAGAGGAGACTTGGTCAATGTGATGGAGATAAATGGCTACTCATATTCAATTTGGACTTGGTCAAATGCAAGAGGGATAAGGAAAATCTTCTTTGATTGAGCCATATCAATTAGTGAACAAATTCAAACCTCAATCAAATCTTTCCAAATCCCATATCCATTGCAATCCTCTTAGCATTAGGAATCTCTCATGCCGCAATTTCCCCCTAGCCTCTCCTATATAAGCTAGCCTCTCCTATTAATTCCTATTAAATCCTCCTAAAATTTTAAATCATGTAGGTACCGAGAGTTCCTCAAGCCAAAACTAACATGCCCTATCTTTCCAAAGCCTAAAGAAAGTTCCCATCATCTTCATCAAACTTTGGAGAGCCATTGAAGAAGTTCTAAGAGGAGGAGAAGCGTGGAGTCGAGAGCTTTGCTTGTCAACACATCTCACGCAAGCATCATCAGAAGTCCCCTTACCGACCACTGATCAGCCATAGCCGCATCCTTTACCGACCGCTTGCTGAAGGCACCGCAACTTCCCTTGCCGACCCGCTCATCCAAGTGCCATTCCTCTTTGCCGACCGCTAAATGCAAATCCTGCTGGTGATCCGCACGCCATCTACTTTGCCAACTGGTCTCTTGTTGTGCCAAAGACCCTTGCTGACTCGCATTAAGCCCAAGCACCGACCGAGTGTTCTGCTATGCTAAAGTTGTTGCCGACCGACTACTGATTCATGTGCCGCTGCCGCTTGCCGATCGAGAATTTAGGTCCTCCAAAAAATTTTAAATCCTCCCAAAATTTTCTCAAACTCTCATCATACCTATTAATTCCTCAAGATTCAATCACACACGTCTTTCGATCAATCCGTTTGTCCTAGTCTGCAACCACATTCAAAAGCATATCTCTATTGTGTAATGATATACAGACATAACCCTGACACAACCCGCTATTGTGCACATCACCTTCAAAACTTTCCCCTAGTCAAAATATTTTCCCTAATAAAAATCTTACCCCATTCAAAATATTCCCTCCCTTGAAAAATTTCCACATAATCAACATCTTCCCCTATTCAAAACTTCATGCATTCAAAAATCTTTCCCCATTCAAATTAGGGAATAGAATATGACTACGATGCATGCGTGTGTGCAAGTATGTGATTTTGATCATTCACATCTAATGATGAAGGTACATAATTTTTATCATTAACAAATCCCATCATACATGTGACAAAATACTTAAAAATACAATAAATCATCAGATTCAATGCTGACAAGAAGAAAAAATCCAAGCAAAGTTGACAAAATTGCTAGAGGAAATGATCATATAACATTATATGGCACATCAACATCATTTGTTTATATGTTTATGAATAAAGCTAAGAAGCATGTGGTACATTACATCTATTAAAATCCCAACATCAAAAAACACATAACATCATTCCTAAACTTGGCTTAACCTTCATTCCTAAATGTGGTTCATTACATATATTAATTAGAGTTGGAATAAGACAAATGAGAGGGAGTTGATATACATAGGAAAGGAAAGCTCCAGATTAGGAGTAGACTGAATATCACACTGGAAGTAGAAGAGCCACTGTGCTTGGGTATGAGATTGAGGGATATCGATTTCTTCTTGTTGTTATTGGGGTATCAGTTTCTTCACCATATTCGGTCTCTTCATTTCTGGGACAACATAGGAAGAGCCAAGACGACGGGGCTTTATGAACTGCTGCTACATATGGCTTTTCTATCAATTTTTGGTGATTAGGGAGAGTCAGACCTTTTATTTTTGATCTGTCCTGCATATGTAAATTTTAAAAAAAAATCAGATATGAATTTGTAAATAATAAAATCAGTTTTCGATCTGTCCTGCATCAGAAGGGTAAAAGTTATTTGATACATGAAATAAACGATGAATAAGACAGAGATCTATGATTTAACACCAGTATAGCACACACATATCATTCAATGGAACAAGCAATCCTACAGCAGCCCCAATAGATTTAGCTAACATGAATATTGGCGAAATATGTATTTGCTTCGTGCCCATGTTTTTCTCGTCTATGGTATTTTCCCTACTTTTCAGTTCATAGTGTTTATTGGTTATGTGCACTTTTTTGCAGGCAAGGCTGATGCAGACATATAAAAATTCTAGAGATCCAGACGCTGCTCATAAATTCCAAGTCTGCATGATGAATTTACTTTACACTGTGACATAGTTGTTTGAGAAAGATTATTAAAATTTACATCCACAAAGCACTCTATAAACTATTTGCAAATCAGTTATCAGTTATTTGGTTTAATTCATTATTTTAATTATTAAACTAATATCCAAGTGAAGCAAACTAATTTCTAACTAAGAAAAGAAAAGGATAATGCGCCTCCTCAAATAACTACCATATTATTAGACAAATCGTTCATACTATTACATGCTAATAAATTTAAAAAGTACTTCAAATGTATTTTTTATAAAAAAACCTAGAAATATCAACTAATTGATACATATAAACTCATATATAATCAGTAACAAAAACTCAAGAAGATAAGGTGGTTCTGATGATTCCTCCTAAGTTTTTCCCCAAACAAACCACATCAACAGAGATTACATATGATTGAAGTTCTTGAAACGGCACCATCACCTTAATTTAAAACAAATCAATGTTCAAACATCTACCATTTACAATTCTCATCAACCCTTATATCTCGTGTTAACAACTGAAAGATAGTGCAAAAAATGCAGCATATGTATGATATGACCCACAGTCAGTAATACTATATTCTACAATATGGTAGTAATGGTAATGGATCAAAATGTCAAAATAAGTAATAGCTTTTCTTTTTCAGTGCAAAAAATGTGTAACAACTGAAAGATAGTGCAAAAAATGCATCATATATATGATATGACCCGCAGTCAGGAATACTATATTCTAAAATATGGTAGTAATGGTAATTGATCAACATGTCAGTGCAGATATCGTGTATTTTAACTATTTTAACTTCATACTGGCAGGTATCATGTAAAAACACAACACAAGGTGTAAAAATACACACTTCCATACTCATATAAGATCATATTGCTAATCCAAGATGCTAATTGATTAAAACGTGCTTTTCTTATTCACAGAGTGTATATGTATCTGCATACACAACACGACACTAGGTAGGCCACCGGGTAGATACATTCTCGCGGGTATGGAATATACTAATTGAATAGTGACAATGCCATCAAATGTTAGTAAACAAACAAATGTAAATTTGATATATATAACTGAAAACGGTTTAGAATAATTTAAGCAAGCTTTCAATAAATCTGGTCCATACCATTTTCCTTAATTACATTATTGAACATACCAGATTTAATCAAATGGTAAATCGATAATTAGAGCCTTGGGATATGCTTGATGAAAAGCCCAAGTAATGGTAGGTTTGGCCAGAATACCAGGGTTCTGAATCTAAAATATTCAAGACTATGCATTTATGACATTGCAAATCATGCCAAGGCCGAGAAAGTATTATCAATTCAGGATGGTCCAATTGCCATGGGTGTCCAAGCACTTCAGGATATTGAAGATGCCCAATGGAAACAGAGAGACACCAATATTTTGCAACTATGATGTAAATCTTATAATAAAAAAGAAACAAATAAACATGCACATAAAATTTCGATTTCAACTTTAATGAGAACGTATATCAATGGAAGACACAATATATAATAAGTAACTTTAATTTTACAGTAAAGTGTAAATCCATGAAGTAAAAACAGAATAAATGCTTACATTATGAACTTAGGTCTTCAGGACATGCTATAGCATATATCATGAATATACTATCATAATGGTGGTTTTTGGAGATGATCAAGAAGAATTTCAGATCAGCAAACAGACCAACACACCACTCATAACATCTGACTTGGATTTGGGTCTAAACAAACCATGTACCAATGGAGACAACAAAAAATGGGCCCCTAGCCTTGGGCCCTGGGCAGCTGCCCTGGGTGCCCTGGAATATGGCCGTGCATGCAAATTATAAAGGAAATATGTGTATAACTATTATAGTATGCCCACACAATTGCAGAAACAAAAAAATTCCACTAAATGTATTAGGGTCTGATTGGCTTTGAATTTAAGTTTTGTAAACTGCATCTACATGTTAGGAATCTGGCAACGCCAAAACAGATTATGCAAAGCTTCCACTAAATCTTTCACATATTATGCAAAAATTCCACTAAATCTTTCAAATCCTATATTCACTTGTTTTCGAGATTATGCAAATCTCTGCATCATTTTCAGATAGAAACATGCTTATGATCATCAATATGCCCACCCTAAACACAAACGTGTTATGATGAATAGAAACTCGACTCCAATTGAACTATATATAATGGACATTATTACATGTTCAAAACTAATTGAAAGTTTTCCTACACATAATTAGAAAATCTATATGTTATTTCTAAGTTCTAGCATACAATTGCTCAAAGAAACTTATGCACTGTGTACTTACTACCTCAAAATTGAAGACTGTTTGCTCCATTTTATATCCGACTTCGTTGCTCCAACAGTTCAACTACAAAAATTTGACTTTAAAATTAAATTGGAATTTACAATTGATTAAATTGGACTTTAAATTTAAAAAATGAACTTTATCTGCAAAAATTCACCTGCGTCCCGATTTGTTTCGAAAGGAACTACGCCCCCTGTTTATGAACTACAGATTAGAATTGCAAACATTATTAGAAACGAAAACTGAATAAAAATGTGAAACAACGTAAACTTTATTTTGTGTTCAATACTCACATGCCCACCTAAGATTCAACCCTGCAAATAGCATAGGAATTACACGAAAAGATCCGAAGAGATAGCACAAACTGATGTCTTTGCTCTGAGATTTGAGCATAGTATATGTAGAAAAAAAGCATACAAAGCACTTGATATGCAACCTATGTTATGTGTCTGAACTGGCTGGGATCTGTATGGAACCAAAAGAAAAGAAAAAAATCAGAATCTGATATAATAAACCAATCTTATAATCGACAAAATGTACTAACATATCCTGAAATATGACAAACAATCTACACAATTGACAACTAATTCTGTACCCTGATAGTAGCAGAATCAGATTTCACCACTTGCCGATTGAGAACCTGCATCAAGATTCATAAAATTCAATTAAACTCGCGCAAAAAAATTTTATTATCGACGAAAATGGGGACGAAGATAAAAAGCTCCAAATAAAGAGATAAATTTCTTTGATAAATAAGGCACATACCGTAGCATGACCAGATGGAACCTTTACCTCGTAGCAACATCCTCGAGGATAGAGCTCTACAGCAAACTGTATCTCCTTATCACTTATTTATGCTAACAAAAAAATTAAAATTAAATATAGAGAGAGCGAACTAAGTTTTTGTACCTCTCATTGCAATGTGGGCACTCAAACGCCATTAACATGACCTTCACAATTCTTCAAATAAGCAGCGTCAGAGAGGGGCGGGTAAGATGGGGGTTTAAGGTATAAAGGGGCGATGGTGGGTTTTTTCCATTGGAGACCACTGATCGTGCTGAGATCCATGGTGAAGGGCTTATAGACGGGGCCCATCTGCTCTCTCCTTCAACCTCCAGCGGAGTTCCGCATCAAGTAGGCGAGGCCAAAATTTCCAGAACCGATGGCAGTGATCATGATGAGCTATGTGATGAAGGGCTTGAAGACGGCGATCATGCAGAGAATGGTCTTGTGTTAGGGTTTCAGGGGACATTTTGTTGTTGGGGGCAAATGGCATTTTTTGTCGGGGCTTTGATAGAGTATGAGAGTGTGAATGAAAGAAATAGATTTTTTTTGTTGGGGACATCGTAATTGGGAAAGGTCACGTGGAGTGGGTTGACGCGGATAGTGAGGGGTTAACGTAGATCTCTAGCAAAGGTCACATGGATCGCCAATTTTGTTTATGTTTGGACGGATATGATTAAACCTTGGTTTCGAAAATGGACGGCTCAGATTAAGTTAACGCGGATCGCCAAAATTCTCTCCAGAATTTTTCATTAACATAACCATCCTAACCATTGATTTCTCAAGAGTCGATCTCAGCAGTCATTCTTTCAACCCTTTGTCCTAGTCAACGTGTCATAGTCAGAAATCAATTTAAAAAAGTTCTCAAATGTATAATAGATGATTTATATGCCCTAACTAGTCAAATAACAGGCACGGTTCATTTAAGATTTTTCCCCGCGAAATCTTTGTACCCAAAAAAATTATTTCCATAGCTAAAATTACACGGAACAATAAATTAGCGTAAAAATATTTATCGGTGCGGGTGCAACAAATTTGGCATGGAACAACAAATTCAGCGCGGGTGCCTTCGACACGGAACAACAAATTCGACACGGACGCATTCGACACAGAACAACAAATTCGACGCAGGCGCCTTTGGCATGGAACAACAAATTCGGCACAGGTGCCTTTGGTGCGAGCGCCATCGATGCAGAATAACAAATAAGTGTAAAAAATTTTAGATGATGCCGTCGGTGCAAGAAATTATTCTCATCTTGATGTGCATTGAAGAGTGTCCGGATTTTTGAAATTTTAGATTGTTGCCCCTTGCGTCGAAGATACGGTGGGCGCGTTGAGGGAGAGATCATTCGATCTTCAACAGCATTCGATCTGCAGCAACGAGTACAAGTTATAGTTTTTTCTCCCAAATGCATAAATTGTGTGCACTCTGCTATTCTCCATCAAGTGCAAATGCATAAGTGCCCCAGTTAAGAGCAAATACATTAATTGAGTGCCACCATAAGGGCAAATGCATTGGAAATGCATTAATTAAGTGCAATCCAGCCAAAATTTCACCCACTGTTTTTCCATACAAAACTTTCCACAAAATCTCATCTCAATTATTCATTCCTTAAGACTAAATCTCGGCCATTCTTCTGTCAACTCTTTTGTCCTAGTCAGCCCTATAATTCAAAAACAGTCATCAAATGTAATATAGGTCGTCATAACATGTGCCCATGGGCATGATGCATTTAAGATTTTCCCCCGCGAAATCTTTGTTCCCCAAAAAATTATTTCCACAGCCAAAATTTAAAATAAAACCGACGCATGCACCTTCGACACGAAACAACAAATTCGACGTAGGCGCCTTCGACACGAAACAACAAATTCAGCGCATGCGCCTTTGGCACGGAATAACAAATTCGGTGCGGAACAACAAATTAGCATAGACAACAAATTCGACACCGGCGCCTTCGGCACGGGCCCGTAGGCATGGTGTATTTAAGATTTTTCCCTGCGAAAACTTTGTTCTCTGAAAAATTATTTCCACAGCCAAAATTTAAAAGAACAATAAATTAGCATAAGAATATTTAAAGGCACGGGCGCCTTCGACGCGGGACAACAAATTCGGCACTGGCACCTTCGACACAGAACAACAAAGAAGCGAAAAGAGTTTTGCGGTGCATAACAACACAACACCGTAAAAATATTTAGGGGAACGGGTGTCTTCAGCATGGAACAACAAATTCAGCACATCCGCCTTCGACACGGAACAACAAATTTGACACGGGTGCCTTTGGTGCAGAACAACAAATTCGGCCCCGGCGCCTTTGGCGCGGAACAACAAATTAGTGTAGAACAATAAATTCGATACAGAACAACAAATTACCTCTCCACAAATTTCGCTCTGCATCATCTTCCTTGATGGTGGGCCCCGCGACCATTAAATTGCCCAGACCATTCGAGCGGATAATATGTGTGCATGATAAATGCATGCCAATGCATTAAATGCAAGTTCACTTACTCTGTTGCGTTAAGTGCCAATGCGTGAGGGTGACTACTGCAAGCAACTGCAGTAAACCAAAAGCGGTAAGTGCACTTACTTTTCTACAAAATGCATTAATCCACTTAAAAATCCACGTATAAATATTGTCCCCTACTATAAAGTTCCTGTTGTTCGGGGCTGAGTTTTGGTACGCCCGAGATAAGAGAGGATAAGCAGCGTTTTCCATAAGAATTTCAATATATTGAGTTTTCCAACCAAATGGATTCCCCCTCGAAACTTTCTCAAAACTCATCTTAACCTTTCATTTCCCAAGATCAAATCCTAGCCACTCTTTATCTTGTCCTAGTCAGCTCTTGGATTCAAAAATAGTTGTCAAATGTAATATAGACTAGTCATAACACGTGCCTACGAGCACTGTGCATTTAAGATTTTCCCCCGCAAAATCTTTGTTCCCCAAAAAATTATTTCTACAACCAAAATTTAAAAGAACAACAAATTAGCGTAAAAATATTTAGAGGCATGGGCGTCTTTGGCGTGGTACAACACATTCGGTGCATAACCCTTCGACACGAAACAAAAAATTCGTCGTGTGCATCTTCAGCGTGTAACAACAAATTTGGTGCGGACGTCTTCGGTGCGAAACAAAAAATTCGACACGGGCGCCTTTAGCACGAAACAACAAATTAGCTCGCCTTCGGCACAGAACAAAAGATTCGGCACTGAAAAACAAAGTAGCATAGAACAATAAATTCGGCGCGTACACATTTGGCGCCAAAAAATAAATTAGCATAAAAAATCGGCGTAGGTGCCTTTGGCGCAGAACAATAAATCGGCAGCATCTTCCTTAATAGTGGGCCCCACGACCATTAAATTGCCATGACCATTCAAACTGATAATGTGTGAGCATGACAAATGGATGCCAATGCATTAAACTCAAGTGCACTTACTCTACTGCATTAAGTGCATGTATGAGGGTGATTAATGCATGCAAATGCATTAAACACAAATGCATTTGCACAAAACGTAAATGCACTTGCTTTTCCAGAAAATGCATTAAATTCACATAAATCGAGGTTTGCTATGCCTGAGGGTAAGAGAGGGTCAGCTGCGTTTTTCAAATAAATTTCAAAATAGTGAGTTTTCCAACCAAATAGATTCCCCCTTAAAACTTTCTCAAAACTCATCTCAACCTTCCATTCTCCAAGATCAAATCCAAGACACTCTTTATCTTGTCCTAGTCAGTCGTAGAATTCAAAAAAGTCCGCAAACGTAATATATTTAGAGGCACGGGTGCCTTCGACGCGGAACAACAAATTTAGCGCATGCGCCTTCGACACGGAACAATAAATTCGGCACAGGCACATTAGGCACGGAACAACAAATTAGCATAGAGCAACAAATTCGGAATGAGCGCCTTCGACGCGGAGCAACAAAGTAGCGTAAAAAAGTTTGGCGGCGCGAAACAACAAATCAGCGTAAAAATAATTAGGGGAACAGGCACCTTCGATGCGAAACAACAAATTCAGCACAGATGCCTTTGACACGTGCGGGCGCCTTTGATGCGAAACAACAAATTAGCGTAGAACAACAAATTCGGTACGGAACAACAAATTAGCTCTCCACAAATTTCCTTCTACAGCATCTTCCTGATGGTGGGCACCGCGACCATTAAATTGCATGGACCATTCGAGCTGATAATGTGTGAGCATGGCAAATGAATGCAAATGCATTAAACACATGTGTGAGGGTGACTAATGCATGCAAATGCATTAAACGCAAATGCGGTAAGTACACTTGCTTTTCCACAAAATGCATTAAATCCACGTAAATCCACGTATAAATGTTGTCCCTTACTATAAAGTTCTCGTTGTTCGGGGCAGAGACTTGGTATGCTTGAGATTAGAGAGGATAAGCTATATTTTTCCTACAAATTTCAAAATATTGAGTTTTTCCAACCAAATGGATTCTCCCTCAAAACTTTCTCAAAACTCATCTCAACCTTCCATTTTCCAAGATCAAATCTCTGCCACTCTTTATCTTGTCTTAGTCAGCCCTAGGACTCCAAAACAGTTGTCAAATGTTGTGTGCACGGAAGCAACGCCAAAATTGTAAATAAGTGGTATGTGCATGCAGTAAAACGGTAGGTTCGCACCTCAATTCTCTTCAATGATATATAAACTAGTCATAACTCGTGCCCTCAGGCACGGTTCATTTAAGATTTTTTCCCCGCGAAATCTTTGTTCCCAAAAAATTATTTCAACAACCAAAATTTAAAAGAACAACAAATTAGCTTAAAAAAATTTATCGGCACATGTACATTTGGTGTGGAACAACAAATTCAGCACGGGCGTCTTCGACGCGGAACAACAAATTAGCGTAAAAAGTTAGCTTCGGCGCAGGCACCGTTCATTTAAGATATCCCCTCAAAATCTTTGTTCTCCAAAAATATTATTTTCACAGCGAAAATTTAAAAGAACAACAAATTAGAGTAAAAATATTTAGCAGCACAGACGCCTTAGGTGTGGGCCCTTTGGCGCGGAAAAATAAATTCAGTGTTAGCACCTTCGACGTGGAATAACAAATTAGCATAAGAAAATTTAGCGGGCGCCTTAGGCGCAGAATAACAAATTACTGTTTACAGGTAATGAAAGCGAGAGTGCAGAGACTTTTTTATATGCACTTGTTTGTAACTGAAATTTTGTCTGAAGTGGACAAATTGGGCGGTGATTTGGGGATTAAATTTTTTTTACTGCAATGATTGATGCTACCTACTGTTATGAGGGAATTTAGATGATATTGTAATCACTGTGGAAATCTTTGTACATTAAATTCTTACTATTAAAATTTTGAAAGACGATGGCCCAAGTTTCAAAGGTAGAGCACAATGTTTTATGCATTAAATTTAAACGAATATCAATAATGTTGCACTAAAAATTTAGTTCTCCCACCAAAAGTTCCCCCAAAAATTTTCATATACTATTATCCCAACCATCTACTCATCAAGATTAAATCTGAGCCGTCTTTCTATCAACTTGTTTGTCCTAGTCAACTTGTCCTAGTCAGTCCTAGAATTCAAAAAAGTTGTGTTTTATATTATAGATTTTGTCTTCTCTTATTTTTCAGTTGAAGATGGCAATCTCCCGTTTCTAACGGAAAATTTTTGCTTATTTTTCTGAGCTCGGGGATATTTTCTACATTTTATGAATGATATGAATCTTTTTATTAATTGATATGATTTTTTATAGCCTAAATTTGTCTTCTCTTATTTTCTGGTCGAAGATGGAGATTTTTTTAATAAATATTATATTTTTGGCCTGATTTTGTCTTCTCTTATATTCCAGTTGAAGATGGCGATCTCCCTGTTCCAATGGAAATTTTTGCGTATTTTTCTGAGCTTGGTCTATTTTCTACATTTTAAGAAAGATATGAATCATTTTATCAATTGATATGATTTTATAGCCTAAATTTGTCTTCTCTTATTTTCCAGTTGAAGATGGCGATCTTTTTATTAAATGATATGATGTTTTATCCAAGTTTTGTCTTCTCTTATATTCCAGTTGAAGATGGTGATATCCAGATTCCAATAGAATTTTTGCGGATTTTCTTAGCACCGGTCTATTTTCCACTTTTTGGAAGATGTGTATCATTTTATTAAATGATATAATATTTTGGCCTGATTTTGGCTTCTCTTATTTTTTTCAGTTGAAGATGGCGATCTCCCAGTTCCAACGGACATTTTTGCCAATTTTTCTGAGCTGCGGGATATTTTCCATAATTTTGGAAGATATGTATCATTTTATTAAATGATATGATATTTTGGCCTAATTTTGTCTTCTCTTATTTTATCAGAACTATTTTGTACACTTTCGGTAAGATAAGAATCTTTATATTAAATGATATGATTTTTATATCCTAATTTTTTTATTATCTTATTTTTCAGTTTAGAATGCCCATCTCCCAGTTCCAACGGACATTTTTGCCGATTTTTCTGAGCTCCAGGCTATTTTCTATATTTTTTAAAGATATACATCTCTTTTTTAATGATAAGATTTTTGTAGCTTAATTTTGTCTTCTCATATTTTTCAGTTGAATATAGCGATCTTACGGTTCCAACGGACATTTTTGTGGATTTTCTTAATTTTAGGCTTTTTTCTACATTTTCTGGAAGATATGAATCTTTTTATTAAATGATATGATTTTTGCATAATTTTGTCTTCTATTTTTTAGTTGAATATTGCGATCTCCCGGTGCCAACGGACTTTTGTGCGGATTTTTCTGAGCTCGGTGCTATTTTCTACATTTTATGGCAGATGTGTAACTTTTTATTAAATGATATGATTTTGGCCTAATTTTGTCTTTTTATTTTTAGTTGAGATGGTGATCTCCTGGTTCCAACAAACATTTTTCTGGATTTTTCTGAGCTCCGAGCTATTTTCTACATTTTCTATATGATATGAATCTTTATATTAAATGATATGATTTTTATAACCTAATTTTATCTTCTCATATTTTCAGTTTAAAATGGCGATCTCTCAGTTCCAACGGACATTTTTGTCGATTTTTCTGAGCTCGGGGCTATTTTTCTATATTTTCGGGCAGGTATGGATCTTTTTATTAAATGAGATGATTTTTTGACCGAATTTTTTCTTTTCTTATTTTTCAATTGAAGATGGCGATCTCCTGGTTCAACAAACTTTTTTACGGATTTTTCCGAGCTTTAGCTATTTTCTACATTTTTGAAAACTTATGGATCTTCTATTTTATAGTGTAACAGTCTTCGCTTATTTTTAGTTGGCGATAGTCCGGTTTCAATGGACATTTTTACGAATTTTTTGTGCTCGGTGCTATTTCTACATTTTATGGAAGATATAGAACTTTTAATTAAATAATATGATTTTTATAGCATTCGTTTGTATTGTTTTATTTTTTTCAGTTGAAATGGCGATCTCCCGGTTTCAACGGACATTTTTGCATATTTTTCTTAGTTTGAGACTATTTTCTACATTTTCTAGAAGATGTGTATCGTTTTATGAAATGAGATGATTTTTTGGCCTAATTTTATCTTCTCTTTTTTTAATTTGAAGATGGCAATCTCTCGGTTCCAATGGACATTTACGCGGATTTTTTTGAGCTCCCGCTATTTTCTATATTTTTTATAATATTAATTTTTATATTAAAGATATGATTTTTATAACCTAATTTTTTCATCTCTTATTTTTAAGTTGAAGTGGCGATCTCCCTGTTCCAATGGACATTTTTTGCGGATTTTTCTAAGCTTGGGGATTTTTTCTACTTTTTCGAGAAGTTATGGATCTTTTTATGAAATGGTATGATTATTTGGCCTAATTCTGTCTTCTTTTATTTTTCAGTTGAAAATAGTGATCTCACGTATCTAACGGACATTTTGCGTATTATTCTTACCTCGAGACTATTTTCTAAATTTTTGAAAGATATGGATCTTTTTATTAAATGATATGATTTTTGGCCTAATTTTGTCTTCTCTTATTTTTCAGTTGAAGATGGCGATATCCATGTTCCAACAAATATTTTTGCGGATTTTTATAAGCTCGGTTCTATTTCCTACATTTTTATAAATGATATGATTTTATAGCCTACTTTGTCTTCTCTTATTTTTTCGGTTGAAGATTGCGATCTCCCGGTTCCAATGGATATTTTTATGTATTTTGCTTTGATTGAGTCTGTTTTTACATTTTCTGAAAGATATGTATCTTTTTATGAAAAGATATGTTTTTGGCCTAATTTTGTCTTCTGTATTTTTAGATAATATGACGATCTCTCGGTTCCAAAGAACATTTTTATGGATTTTTTTAGCTTAGGGATATTTCCTATATTTCTGTAAGATATGTATCTTTATATTAAATGATATGATTTTTATAGCCGAATTTTTGTTTTCTCTTATTTTTCAGTTGAAGATGGTGATCTCCAGGTTCCAACGAACATTTTTGCGGAATTTTTTGCACTTAGTGTTATTTTCTACATTTTATAGAAGAGATTAAACTTTTTATTAAATGATATAATTTGTATAGCCAACGAACATCTTCTCTTATTTTTTTTAGTTGAAGATGGGGATCTCTCGGTTCCGACGGAAATTTTTGCGGATGTTTCAGAACTCCAAGCTATTTTTTACACATTCTGGAAGATGTGGACTTTATATTAAATGATATGATTGTTGGTCTAATTTTGTCTTCTCTTATTTTTAGTTGAAGATGATGATCTCTCGGTTCCAACGGACATTTTTGCATATTATTTTGACCTTGGGGATATTTTTAAATTTTTCGGAATATATGTATATTTTTATTAAATTATATGATTTTTGGCCTAATATTGTCTTCTCTTATTTTCAATTAAAGATTGCGATCTTCCGGTTCCAACTGACATTTTTGCTGATTTTTATGAGCTCTATGCTATTTTCTATATTTTATGAAAGATAATGATCTTTTTATTAAATGATATGATTTTTATCGCATACATTTTTCTTCTCTTATTTCTTTAGCTGAATTTGGCAATCTTACCGTTCCAACAGACATTTTTACGGATTTTTTCTTAGCATGAGACTATTTTTCTTCCTTTTTTTGGAAGATATGGATATTTTAATTAAATGATATTATTTTTTGGCCCAATTTTGTCTTCTCTTTTTTCAGTTGAAGATGGCGATCTTTCGGTTCCAATTTACATTTGTGCGAATTTTTCTACATTATCTATAAGATATGTACCTTTATATTAATTGATATGATTTTTATAGCTTAATTTTATCTTCTCTTATTTTTAGTTAAAGATGGCGATCTCCCGATTCCAACCGATATTTTTGCAGATTTCTCTGAACTCAGTCTATTTTTCTACATTTTGGAGAATTTATGGATCTTTTTATATACTTTTTGGCCAAATTTATGGATATTCCGGTTCCAACGGACATTTTTGCAGATTATTCTGACCTCGGGGTTATTTTCTAAAATTTGACCTTCTCTTATTTTTCATTGAAGATGGCGATCTTCCGGTTCCAACTATTATTTTTGCGGATTTTTCTGAGCTTGGTGCTATTTTCTACATTTTTCTTCTCTTATTTTTTCGAGTGATTGGGACTATTTTTCTACATTTTCTGTAAGATAAGTATTTTTTATTAAATGTTTTTATTTTTTGCACTAATTTTGCCTTCTCTTTTTTAGTTGAAGATGACGTTCTCCCGGTTCCGACGGACATTTTTACGGATTTTTCAGAGCTCCGAGCTATTTTCTATATTTTATTAAAGATTTGAATCTTTTTATTAAATGATATGAATTTTTTGCCTAATTTAGTCTTCTCTTTTTTCAGTTGAAGATAGCGATCTACCAGTTCCAACTGATATTTTTACAGATTTTTTGAGCTCCGGGCTATTTTCTATTTTTTAATGAAAGATATGAATCTTTTTATTAAAGGATATGATTTTTTGGCCTAATTTTGTCTTCTCTTTTTTCAGTTGAAGATAGCGATCTACCGGTTCCAACCGACATTTTTACAGATTTTTCTAAGATCCGGGCTATTTTCTATTTTTTTATGAAAGATATGAATCTTTTTATTAAAGGATATGATTTTTTGGCCTAATTTTGTCTTCTCGTATTTTTCAGTTGATGATGGCGAGCTTCCGGTTCCAACAGCCATTTTTGCGGATTTTTCTAAGCTTCGAGCTATTTTCTAAATTTTATGGAACATATGGTCCTTTTTATTAAACGATATGATTTTTATAGCCTAAGTTTGTTTTGTCTTATTTTTAGTTGAAGATGGCGATCTCCCAGCTCCAACGGACATTTTTGCGGATTTTTCTGATCTGGGTACTATTTTATAATTTATTGAAGATATGCACCTTTTAATTAAATGATATGATTTTATATCCTAAGTTTGTCTTCTCTTATTTTTAAGTTGAAGATATCGATCTGATATTTCCAACGGACATTTTTGCGGATTTTTCTTAGCTCGGGGCTATTCTATACCGTTAATTGAGGATATGGATCTTTTTATTAAATGATGATTTTTATAGCCTTAGTTTCTCTTCTCTTATTTTTTTAGTTGAAGATGGTGATGATCCGGTTCCAATAGACATTTTTGCGCATTTTTTCTGACCTCGAGCCCATTTTCTATATTTTCTGAAATATATGAAGCTTTTAATTGAATAATATGATTTTTGGGTCTAATTTTGTCTTCTCTTATTTTTTTCGTTGAATATGACGATCTCCTGGTTCCAACGGACCTTTTTGCAAATTTTTCTTAGCTCCGAGGAATTTTCTACAGTTTGTGCAAGACATGGATTTTTATATTAAATGATATAATTTTTACAGCTTAATTTTCTCATCTCTTATTTTTATATTCAACTGGTGGTAACCACTTCTCAAATCCAACTTCGAAAACACCCTCGAACCTCCAAGCTGATCAAAAATATCATCGATGCGAGGTAACGTGTATTTATTCTTGATGGTCACCGCATTCAACTCCCGATAGTCCACGCACATGCGACGCGAACCATCCTTCTTCTTCACCAGCAGCACCGATGCGCCCCACGGAGACACACTAGGGTTGATATAACCCTTCTGCAAAAGCTCATCCAGCTGCTTCCGCAACTCCTCCAACTCAGCGAGTGCCATACGATACGACGCCTTCGAAATCGGTTGCGCTCCCGGAACAAGATCAATAGAAAATTCCAGAGCTCGATCAGGTGGCAATCCAGACATCTCCTCGGGGAAGACGTCATCAAAGTCCCACACAACCGCTGGCCTCTCCAACTCCATCTGCATAGCCACAATCTCCACCGGCTTGACCCGAAATCTGACAGGACCAAGCGAGCTGCTACCTCGGCTGAACTCAAACACTGGGTGTCCGGGAATCTCAAACACCACCTTCTTCCTCCGACAGTCGATCGTAGCATAGAAGCTCGCAAGACAATCCATCCCAAGAACTGTATCATAGTTGATGATGTCGTAGACAATGAAATCAGCGTAAAGCTCATGTCCACAAACCACCAACGGGCAAGAATTGCAACCACGATGCACCGAGACCACGCCATTCCCTGTAACGATATTCCAACTCTTGGAAAGAGGGGACGTCGACAAGGAATGCTTCTCCACGAAGCTCCGAGAAATAATGCACATCGATGCACCAGAGTCAAAGAGGACTCGTGCAGGAAACGTGCACACCAAAATCACACCTACAAACAGTCTAACAATCAAGCCCTAGTCTAGCAAACAATCATATTCAAGCAAACAACATAATCTAACAAACAAAGCCAAATAAGAAAGGAACAGCTAGATGAGGATTACCTGCGATAACCTCATCCACAGCCCTGTTCTCCACAGCAGTCATCAGAAAAGCCTGTCGCCTCGGCGGAAAAGCCTGCTGGAAAGCCTGCCTCTGTGGAACAAGAGCTGCTCCACGTCCAGCAGGAACAGACGCCCTCTGCTACAACGGCTGTGCTGCAACAGGTGCCCTCCAAGGCTGCTTCGACCTCGGACAATCCTTCATGGCATGGGTAGGATCTCCACAGACAACACACTGGCCCAGGAATCTCCTACACTGATCCTTGACGTGCCCGGTCCTGCCGCAGAAATGGCAAGTCTTCAGAATAGGCCCTCCTGGCCTCTTGAACTGCACCGGATGATTAGGCTTGAAACCAGGCCTAACCACCGCCCTGGCCTGCTCCATAGGACTCTTCCCAGCACCAGAAACATGTCCCCTCCTCTGACTCAGGTTCAGCTCCTACTTCCTTGCAGCGACCAGAACCTTCTGATAAGAGTCTAGATCAGAGGAAGACACAAAACTCTGGAGCTCCAAAGCAAGTCCCTGCAGGAACCTCTGAGCCCTCTCATCAGCATCATGCACCATCTTCGGCGCGAACCGACTAAGCCTAGTGAACTCTTGGTGGTACTGGTCCACCGTCAAGCTCCCTTGCTTCAGATCAATGAAACGCTGCAGCATCTCCTTCTTAGCAGCCTTTGGAAAGAACTCCTCATCAAACCTGGACTTAAAGGTAGCCCAAGCTATCGGCTCCACCAACATCTTCTCTTCCGCATCCCACCAGTTCCGAGTGTTATCCTTGAGTTGCCGCTTTGCCAAATCAACCCATCCAGCCGGGGTGATCTTGGCCATCTTCAAGTTATCCTCAATGTTCCAAATCCACTCATCGGCAGCCAGAGGACCCTCAAACCCATCAAAATATGCGGGACCCAGCTCCCGAAATTGCTTCGCTCCCGGCTCGGAGCGAGGGGCATCATGGATTGCCCTACCAGCTCGAACAACTGGAGCATTCTGGACTTGCAGGAGAACGCCTTGCTGCACCTGCATCATCTGAAGCATCATCCACATCATCTCCCCATTGGTGGGTTCTCGCTCAGGCTCCTCGTCATGAGGGGGCGCACCACTACCTCCACCTCGGGTGAATCGCCTTCCTGCCATCTAATGACACAGAAAACGAAACAATTAGACTCATAGCTTATGATTCGGATGTCGAACTTAGTTTATTGGACATTCTAATATTATTATCGTCATTCCGATAATCGCAGTTACAGAAGAAGACCTGCATGGGCCACCAATAAAACCTATCACGCCCCGCTTCCCTAAAATGGAGGCGAGACGTGAAAAGGTCCGCACGAAAGTGGAGCTGTGAAGCCCCAAACCCGATAAGCGTCAATAAAACATAAGCAGGTCCATGTAACCACAAATGGAACAACAATAATAACACAAGGAGAGACAGAAATAAAATCTCAAATCTCAGAATTTGTCCAACATGAAAATTAAGTTCAACATCCAGAAAAGCCACCAGGCTAAAAGAAAGAGTCTAAAGGCCCAGAACAAGGCCAACAAAAGGGACAACAAAACAAAGTATAAGTGCTATGCACCGACAACAAAACAGTCTAAAATAAAAGGGGAAAGCTCAACGAAGACACTAGGACCGGTCCCCAGTGTCCACGTACTCCTCGCCAAACACAGGCTCGGGCTCGGCGTCAGCAAACACCTCGTCCTCAACAATGAACTCAGGCTCAGGATCTAACATGTGTCACCCAAACGAGTAAAGGGGCACATGTCAGCAAGTCTAAAAGACTTGGGCAAGGAAACTGAAAGTAAGACAAACTAACAACCTAGCAGTTATAGTATGCATGACATGGCAGTTATGGTATGAGTGCACAAGTAAGACATGGTGAACCCACAAGTACAAGAGAACAATTTATCAAGGCATGTCAAGAGTAGCCAAGCTACTATCAATCTCAATCTTTTCACTAGTCACGTTTCAAGTTGTTTGTAGATGTTTACGCCTTACAGCTGAACTGTTGGACGTTCACACTGATTGGCCGCTTAACACTACCCCAGAACCCAGAGTTTACGCCTTACAACTACAGTTGCTGATCGGGCAGACTCCCAGTTGAATGGCCGCTTAACTCTTACCCCAAAACCCACATGTAAACGAGCCAAGGTCCATGTACATGAGCCAGTAAATGAGCCAGGGTTGCCCCGCACAAGAGCTCGTTTCCTGGATCACAAACCAGGAGCGTATTTCATTTGGCATAGGGGTGCACCTAGCCTCAATCATTTCACAAGGTGTAGCGGAGCTACGCAATCACGAAAACACTTAAAGAATGCAATGACATGACAATTAATTTGCGTACCGTTAATGGAAATTAAACATGACAGGGTAGTTATGCAACATGATAAATGTCGGATCTAGCTTCGTTGTCAAGCTAGTTCCTGAATTTGCTCCTATGCGAGTATCATTTCGTCGCCTAGTCTCTTTTACGCCTACAACAAGCAAATGGCCTAAAGCATGGCCTAAAACCCTAAGTGGCAAGTTTCACTTGCCTAGCACCGAGGATGACGATCAACGAGGCCGTCACACAAATGCTAACTACGGAGATGAGATCGCTGCCATGGCAAAACAATATTAGAACAACATCCAACCTAGTTTTATTAGGGTTTCACAAAAACACAATGGGTTATGAAAACATTAAGAGATCGATTTATTACCGTATCGGAAGCAGAAGAACGATGCCGAGCAAGCACGGCAACTGAAGAAATGATCCGGGGAACCTAGGGTTCAGATCTGGAATGGATGGGGAAAATCTGGAGAAATGAGGTTTTGGGGATTTTTGGGGGTTGGAGATGACCTAGGGCATGGTGGTAGACCAAAATAGAGAGGGAAACTCCAAGGGAGGAAGGAATGGCTTGGGGAAATGTTGGAGGGTGATTTGGGAAAGAAGGAGGCTCAGGAGAATGAAAGAGGGATGAAAGAAATCTTGGGTGGGGTTTAAATAGGGAGTGCTGGCGGCTGCCCAATAATTAGGGTTTCGACACTGATTAGTCGGTCAAAGAGCAACCACTGACCGACTAGTTTGGGAACTAGTCGGTCGGTTGACCAACGCAGACCGACTAAGTCCAAACAGTAACTCCTGAATAATTTACAAAGCCCACTAGTCGGTCCATGAAGGTTTGCCGACCGACTAAATCGTCATCTAGTCGGTCGGTTCCCCTTCTTACACCGGCTAACGTGCACAGAAAGTTCCGAAATGGAGCACGAAGCTCCGGGATCGATTCCTAAGACCCCTAGGCTTGATCTAACAATAAGATATGACCGATATGAAGCCCGTCACGAATGACTTACTCCAAAATCGACGATTCTAAGGAAGAAGCTAGAAAATCACGACGAAACGATCGAAAATGAAAGCTACGGAGACGAAAACCACACATGAGGAGAAAATCCACCAAAACATATATATATAATATAATAATCCAAATACATGAAAGCCAGTCGTTACAGATCTCCCAGTACCAACGAACATTTTTGTGGATTTTTCTAAGCTCCATTCTATTTTATACATTTTATTAAAGATATGGATTTCTTTATTAAATGAAAAGATTTTTGTTGCCTAATTTTGTCTTCTTATATTTTTTAGTTGAATATGGCGATCTCCCGGTTCCAACGGACATATCTGCAGATTTTTCTTAGCATTGGGCTTTTAAATCCATGTTCTGAAAGATATGATTCTTTTTATTAAATGATATGATTTTTTGGCCTAATTTAGTCTTCTCTGATTTAGTTGAATATTGCGATCTCCCGGTTCCAATGGACATTTGTGCGGATTTTTCTGAACTCAGTGATATTTTCTACATTTTATGGTAGATATACATCTTTTTATTAAATGATATGATTTTTGGCCTAATTTTGTCTTCTTTTATTTTTTTAGTTGAAGATGTCGATATCACGGTTCCAAGGTACATTTTTTGCATTTTTCTGAGCTCCGATCTATTTTCTACATTTTTGTATGATTTGAATCTTTATATTACATGATATGATTTTTATAACCTAATTTTGTCTTTTCTTATTATTCAGGAGAAGTTGGCGATCTCCCAGTTTCAACAGACATTTTTGTCGAATTTTTTGAGGTCGGGGCTATTTTGTACATTTTGTAATGTCCTGAAAGCTACTGCACAAGTACTAGAGGGGGGATGAATAGTACTTTAAAATAATCAAGAGTCTAATTCCTAATTACCGTGCAATCACAAATGACTGTGTGGAATAAATAATAACAACAAGAACTATACAACGCGAACACGCGATGTAAAGGGTTCGGATCCACCCAAGTCTTCCCGACTTGTTCCCGGTGATCCTACGTCCCAGACACCCGGATCCCTTCCGTCTACTTGAGTTAGAATCCACTAACTGAAGGTTCCACTAAACAACTTCTTGTAGAAACTACTACAAGATCAAACAATACAATGAACGAATTGTGACTCCCACAAACCGGGATCACAAACTTCTCTCACAACCCGAGAGGTAAACTTATAATAAATAGTTTAAATGAAATCAATAGAACTCGCTACAAATTCCTATGCCTTGAGATACTTACGAATTAGGGCAAGGAAGGAAGATGAGAAAGAGTGAGCACAAAACCCTAGCAACGATGAGCAGCGTGAGAATGGCTAGGACGATGGTTATGATCGTGATTTGATCCTTCAGCAATATGAACACACACCGTTGAAAATATCCTTGAGAAATTAGGTCACAAAGAGAAGAGCGAGAGATTTTCGAGAGAGAAAGCCTTAGAAATTCAAAAACGAATGATAGAAAGTTAGATCTGAAATTCCTCTGATAATAGACAAATTTCCTTGTTTGAAAAGAATCAAACACATATGGAAAGAATCAAAAAAGTCATGGAAATAAAATCTCCAACAGTTGAAAAATTAAAGCTGCTTAATCGGTTAAAGAAGGATCACTGACCGATTAGTTTGAGAACTAGTCGGTCGGTGAACCTTTTTGGACCGACTAGAAGGTTGACAGAGAATATAGTGAAATAAGGAGGAAAAAATAGTCGGTCTAAGAAGAAACACCAACCAAGTCATGGAAATAAAATCTCCAACAGTTGGAAAATTAAAGCTGCTTAATCGGTTTAAGAAGGATCACTGACCGATTAGTTTGAGAACTAGTCAGTCGGTGAACCTTTTTGGACCGACTAGAAGGTTGACAGAGAATATAGTGAAATAAGGAGGAAAAACTAGTCGGTCTAAGAAGAAACACCAACCGACTAGTTGGAAAACTAGTCGGTCGGTAAGCCTTCTTGGACCGACTAATTGGTCAACAGTAAGTATGCCAAAATACACAAGGATGACTAGTCGGTTCAAGAAGGATTTCCAACAGATTAGATCATCATCTAGTCGGTTGGTCCTTCTACTTGAACCAACTAAGATGCATAGAAAGTCATGAAAAGATGCGATAAGCTAAGGAAAGACTTTCTAATGACTTCTAAGACAATCCTAGAGATAAGCTAGAATAGAATTAAGGATAACTAGGCAAGTACTACTCAAGGCTTAACATTCTATGAAATGAAGCTAGAAGACCAAATAAATAACACGACAAACCGTCTTCAAAGCTTCAATATGGAGAATCTGAATCCCTTGACTTCATTAATAACTCCTTGAGCTTCAACGAAGCTTCAGGCACAACGATCACGCGCTCTAAGAAAGTCATGGGACGTCGCTTGAGATCTACAAAGTAATTTGGCGATGATCTCCATAACTGCGCTCAAAGAGAATTAGTACCCAATATTTATGTTTGTTCATCATCAAAACCAAATCAGGGGAATCAATACTCAACATTCTCCCCCCTTTTGGTGATGACAAACCAACATAAATATAAATCAATAATAATGATATAAATGAACTTTACTTACTCCCCCTACATTGATGGCTTGTCTTTACTTACTCCCCCTACATTGATGGCTTGTTAGTTCCATATTAAATATTAAACAGAAGCATCAAGCAGAAGATAAAAGTATAAGACATGATCCAATTATTAAAATATAGGATCGGAATCCATTTTTATATCTTCACTCCCCCTGAATCTAACATATGAAATTAGATTCACGGTAATGTTTAAATTATCATTTAGCACTAAGTCATTATTAATTCTCTCCCCCTTTGGCATTATCCAAAAAGAGCGGGAGGAATACAACGACAGCAACTAAGGCTAAGCAAAAATCTAAATACGAGAGTTGAAGAAAACGACGACGGCCCAAATGGCACCAAGGAAAACATCAAAAACAAAAACAAAGTGTGCCAACACGACCATAGTCGAAAAGAGAAATCATCAAAAACAAAAAGCAAACCACGTATTGATGAAAGGAACATACTCTCCAATATCAACATTTTTAGCGAATTGATTGCATGGAAAACAACTCATGTTTCCATTCAAACGACGCTATATATGCAATAGAATCGACGAGCGATAAAGTAAACATCAGAGACAAAAGTACAATGTGCACACAGATACGAAATGCAATAGGATGGATATATACATATAGAAACATCAAAATTGATACATCCAGACTACAAAAAAATATCGATCATTATCAAATAACAGTATATGGTGCACAGCATACAACAATCCAACATACATCAAAAATTATCACAAAACATACAAAACACCCACCCATCTAACCTAACCCCACTCTCTCTCTCAATGAGATGGATCATCCAAAGAGCGCAAAGGAGAGTCCTCCAAGAAAGTCTCAGGAGGCAGAGGCAGGGTCTGCACCAACAGCAGGCTGTGCAGATGGAGTGGTGGTCTCGGAAGCAACGTAGGTATCCACCGAAGGGATGGTGGTAGCAGGGGTGCTCTTAGGAGCACAAACAGACGAAGCAACAGCAGTAGTACCCTCTGGGGCACGAACCGGAGAAGCCACAACACGCTCCTTAGCCTCAGCAGCATCCATGGCTTCCTCATCGGAAACTGTCGGAGGGATCTCAACACCCAAATGCTCACAGATACGCACGAGCATCTCCTCACAACGCAAAAGACAAGCCTCCTGACGGCTCGTGGAAGCTGAAGAGGTAGAGCAAGACGACGAAGGAGGAACAGAAGGGGTGGTCCGCTGAACGTGACGCAAGGCCGCAAGAGACTTCTTGACGGTGGTCGCGTTCAGGGGAGGACCCAAGGGACGCTGATCGTCAGGAGGGAGGGAAACTCCGAAGTGACGAAAGACCAATGTCAAGAGGCACAGATAGGGAATATGCGTGGCCTTGGTCGACTTCCTGATGCACTCAAATGAGTCCATCTTGTCCAAAATGATGCGAGCCCAATTTATCTCGCTCCCATCAAAAAGGGCATAGATGAGCTTCAGGAAGGGCTGGAAAGGTAAGCTGGAGGAGCCGTACTTCGGGAGAAGACACAACTTCAGAATCAAATTCAAGACCCACACATTCGGTTTGAAGGACTTGGAAGGAACGCCAATCATGGCGTGAGGAATAACGTGGAACATGTCGGCCAAGAGGGACTGATCAAGATCGTGGATATTATCCACAGAGATGTCAGAAGGGAGCAGACCAGATGAGGAGACCCCAAGTATTTGTCCTAAGATCTCTACCGTGAGCAAAATAGTGGTCTCAATACAATGCTTGTCGTCATACTCACCCCGAACTCGATTTGCATAGAAGAGTTTGACGAGCCGAGGGTAAGGATGAGGATTCGCCTTGGGATCGTGGCGAAGATAATCAAGGAGCCCGCTATAGGATAAGATATCGGTGAGCTTAGGAAAATTAGAGAACTGGACATAGTGCTCGAGGATCAATGGGCAATGCTCGATACGGTTGTAGGCGGCTAGACACAACGGGTCATTGCGACATAGAGAGATATCCACCCCACCAGAAGGCATGGGAGCCTTTCCCTTTGACTGACATGAGGTAGTGTGAGGAGGAGGGGTAGGATCCTTCTCGGCAACCTCAGTCTCCGGGATATAGTCATCGTCGGAGTCAGAGGGTGGTGTGGAAGGAGAGGCAGTACGAGAGGGTCCAGGAGTCAAAATCTTTTATATGAGCTTGGACCGGGGCTTGGGAGCAGATTGGGTTTTAGGTTTAGAGGGGGCCGCCTTCTTCTTCTTGAGAGGAGGCGAAGAAGATGATGGAAAATAGGCGTCGAAGGTTGTGGACGAGTGGTTTTGGAGCGACGTTTTGGGAGGATTAGGGTTGGATGGAGAATCCACGGTCATCGGAGAGGGACCGGAAGGGCGTATAGGGATTCGAGTTCTCGCCATGAACTCAAGTCGAGTAAGCATAAAATCGAAAGAAATCAAAAGAAATCGAAAGAAATCGAACGAAATAAACCCTAAAGACGGAGAGAAAGTAGGAGGAGATACCCTAGGAAGGAGGAGATCGACCCTTGAGGAAGAAGAGAGACTGGATGCGACCAGAGAAGGCGATGGACGGTGAAGGAAGCTGAGCAGGTCGACGGGTTAGGGTTTTAGGAAAGAGGGGTGCACCGATTAGAATGAATTCTAATCGGTGCAGAGGGGGATTAGTCGATTTAAGTAGGTCCAAATACGGATTTTGTTAGATCCTGTCAAAACAACGTTAGGATCGATAAATGAAGTCGAGACTTACGCTTGCGTACGCGGCACCGTAATCTCGGAACTTCGCCCTCGGATTCGCCACAACGGTCGATACTTCGTCACAGAGGATCGCAGCAGAGTTTCACCGCCTAAATCTCTAACTAGAAGAGGATTTTAATGGAAGGGAGAAGAAGAACATAAGGATGCCTTATGCAAACTTATGGCATGGAAAGTGTGAATGAATGCCTTACCCTTGGGTCCTATTTATAGGCTTTAGGGGTGGTTATTGTAGGAAATAACCAATTATAAGCTTATTAGCCTATATTAGCACATTCATTTATCTTCTTCTTTATCCACTTATCAAGTGCCATTTTGCACTTATAAAGTGGCTTTTTCCACTTATCGAGTGGCTTTTTCCACTTATCGAGTGGTCCTTTTCACACGAGAAAAGGTTCCCTTCGTGCACGCCTTCGTGCACGCGACATCTGAGGTCTGTGTACCCTCATACATCCCCTCATGGGTGTATTCGTGTCGTCCATATCCAACATCTCCTACTCACACTTGAGGGGATTGTAAGGAAACATCTTTTCCTTTAACTCTTCTATTTGTCATACCGAGAAATAGGCCGTGTGACCGTCATGCACATAGAGTCCGCTGTTGTGCACTTGTTAGAGATACACAACACTCCTCGAGGTGCAAAGTTGAGTATATCAACGCATGCTTTACCCTAGATTATTTCTTCACATTTCTTATACTTTATATTCAACAATTGAATCCCATCCGGATTACAATTGGCTGGCCAGCTTTGAATCTTTAAAGTCCAAATGTGAATACGAAATTAATCTTCCTCTTCTTGCGATCCTTTCGATCTTGACTTGACTTGCTTTTCTAACATGCCCCGCCGGACCGAATTAACCATAGTCCATAAGTAATATGCTAAGATAGCAATCACCCGGTCAAATCTTAAAGGAACCAATTAGAGTCCATAAGGGTAATGATATTAAGACCCATGTGGTCTTTGGGTCTCACATAATAGTAAAACTATTCTAACCCAATGGTCAAAAATTCATACGTAGTATGAATACGTATTACAACATCGCTCCTTTCCCAGGGAGTGTATGTCTCAATGATGTTGTAAGGATGATGATCAGACACCACAATGTCTGACTTTGAGTCCCTTTTTCTACTCAAATAATCCTTTGGACTCACATCCCGCATTTAGACAGATAGGATTTCAAAATCCTCTAAGATCTTTTGAAAGCATCCATATGATGCAGATCTTTCATATGATCATTTTGTTTAAGTCATGACTCTAAATCATCCGTCTGATGATTTTGACTTCAAACAGGTCTCATCTATATTCTATCCATCTGATAGAATAAGGCGGTTGCTCATGTGAGAGAGCCAACCTCAATCTGTCCGACATACTAGAAAGTATAGCTGAGATTTCAAAAATGTACACAAACATTTCTCAAGAAATTCATATGCAATGTTTGAAAAAGAACTTATTCTTTTATTAAATTTGATCATTTACAGACATGGGAATTTACATTGGTACAACTCAGCTCTTACGCAATCCTTGAGATGATAAGTGTTTGTAAAACACATCTTTGGGGATCGCCTTCGTGAGCGGATCCGCTATCATCTCACGCGTAGATATGTACCTTATGTCTACCTTCTTGGTCTTATTATAGTCTTTTGCAAATTTGTAGCGGATATCTATGTGTTTGGTCTTACAATGGAATTTCGGATCTTTGACATAGGCTATAGATGCTTGACTGTCGCTATGTATAGGTACAGCACCTGAGTCACTTGCATTAATTAGCCTGTCTAAGAACTTCCTAAGCCAAACAGCCTCTTGAACTGCCATGCTAAATGCTACAAACTCGTCTTCCATGGTTGAAAGTGCGATGCAGGATTGTTTCTTGCTACTCCAAGATATTGCACCAGATCCGAGTAGAAAAACATATCCTGAGGTCGATCGTCGCTCATCGAGATCACCCGCCCAATCAGCATCTGTGTAGCCTTCGAGCCTCAAGTCATCTCCTTGATAGCATAAAGCAAAGTCTGCAGTTCCTTTGAGATACCGCATTATCCTCTTAACCGCTTTCCAGTGTACTTGCCCTGGGTTGGATTGGTAACGACTTACCATTCCAACGGCAAAACAGATGTCCGGTCTTGTACACATCATAGCGTACATTAGACTACCAACTGCACTGGAATATGGAACTTTTTCCATAATCTCCTTCTCTTTTTGGTTCTTCGGACATGATTTCAGACATAAATTGTCGCACTTGCTTATTGGAGTATCAATGGACTTGCAGTCCTGCATATTAAAATGTTCTAGAACCTTCTTTATATAAGTCTCCTGTGAAAGAGAAAGAAATTTCTTCGAACGATTCCATGAAATCTTAACTCCAAGGATATATGCGGCTTCTCCCATGTCTTTCATCTCAAAAACTGATGAAAGCCAAGCCTTGATATCCATTACAAAGCCCTTGTCATTTCCGGCTATTAAAATGTCATCTACATATAGAGACATAATAACATACTTGTTCTTATTCCTCTTGATATATACACAGTTATCTTCATCAAGCATGGAAAATCCATTTGATAAGACAACCTCTTGAAATCGTATATACCATTGCCTCGAGGATTGTTTAAGACCATATATGGATTTAAGAAGTTTACAAACCTTATGTTCGTTTCCTTCTTTTACAAACCCTGTTGGTTGTTCCATATAGATCTCCTCGTCCAATTCTCCATTGAGAAAGGCAGTCTTTACATCCATTTGATGTAATTCGTGGTCTAAGCAAGCTACCATTGCCAGAATCAGGTGAATTGAGGTAAAACGAACAACAGGTGAGAAGGTCTCTTCGTAGTCTATCCCTTCCTGTTGCGTAAAACCTTTCGCGACAAGGCGAGCTTTATATCTGTCAATAGAGCCATCAGCCTTATGCTTGATCTTGAGAACCCATTTGTTCCCAATAGCTCTATGTCCTCTGGGTAAGTCAACTAAGTCCCAGTCTTGGTTAACTTTCATGGATTCTAATTCCTCTTGCATCGCTTCCATCCATTTGTCTTTAGCAGGGCAAGATACGGCCTGTTTAAAAGTAGCAGGCTCGTCATCTTCTTGTAGTAAAGTCATAAAGGTTTGCAGAAATTCATCCTCAAATCTTAGAGGAGCCAACCTTGTAGGACTAGTACGTCGTATTTGAGATTCTTCAAGTCCTTGTTGACTCGAATTTAGATCAATTCTAATATCACTCCCACTTGGAATGTTGTTAGAATTGCTCCCACTTGGATCATTATTCCCGTATGGAATAGGATAATCGTCATTCGTATAATCCATTGGTGAAGTTGGAAACGTATTTTCGTTTTCACCAAGAATTCTCCCACTCGAATGAGGTAATCCTTCTTGATCATAAATCTCAAATAGAGATAAGTCCTGACTTATCTCGCCCTGTCTTGGAAACTCGTTTTCCAAGAAAGTGACATCCCTCGACTCAAACTCAATTAGCCCACCATTGTCTTCCTGACTAACAAAAACATAACCTTTGGAGTTTTCTGCGTATCGTATAAAGATACATTTCCTTCCCCTTGGACCAAGTTTGCCATACTTATGGGAGGAAATATGTGCGTATGATGCACAACCCAAGGTTTCAAAATGTTTAAGTCAGGCGACCTTTGGTTCCACAACTAATAAGGAGTGGAGCTAACTGATTTCGAGGGTACGCAGTTTAAAATGAAAGCAGCCGTCAATAATGCATCACCCCAAAAGGTGATTGGTAAGTTAGCTTGCGCCATCATTGAACGGACCATTTCCATTAAAGTCCTATTTCTCCTTTCTGCAACACCGTTTTGTTGAGGAGTATAAGGCATAGTTACCTGATGTACTATGCCTTTTTCATCACAAAGTTCCTTAAAACTTGTTGATTGATATTCACCGCCCCTATCGGTTCGCAAGACCTTAATCTTACGATCTAATTGATTCCCACTAAACTCATATAGTTTTTAAAGCAAGCCAATGCTTCACTTTTGTGGGATATCACATAGATATGTCCGAATCGGGTGAAATCATCAATAAAAGTGATGAAATAGGACTTCCCGCGTCTTTTCTTGACATTCATCGGACCACATATGTCCGAATGGATAAGCTGTAATGGAACCTCGGCCCTTGTGCCAGTTCCAAACGGCTTGCGACAAGATTTCCCCACAAGGCAATGTTCGCAGGTCGACATTTCAACCTTTGAAACATTGGATAGAAGGCCACGTTTGGCAAGTCTATCCATACGCGTTGGTCCAATATGACCAAGCCTTGCGTGCCAACAAATCACATCAGACTCATAAGTCTTAGAATTTGTAATAAGGAAATTTTCATTACATGAGGAATCATACATTGTACTCATTACAATAAATCCTTTAAATACAAACCCAGTACCAATAAGAGTATTATTACAACTTAAGTCCACATTACAATCATGAAAAAACCAGTTATAGCCAAGACCCATTAACACGACCACAGAAATTATATTCCTTCGAATATCTGGAGCAAAGAGGACATCATGAAGTAGGAGAGTGCGGCCGTTGGCCAAGACTAGCTTGCAAGTCCCAACGCCTTTCACTTCAACACGTGTGTTGTTTCCTACATAGATCCACTTCGTTCCTTGGGGTATCCGGTGATACTCCACGAAGGACCGTCTGTCCCTTGCTATGTGGTCGGTGGCACCTGAATCAATTATCCAAAATGGATTAGATTCCACAAGAAATATTGAACTAGAAACACATATGTAACTAGTATATTTACAAGTTACCTCGTCGCCTCCACTCGTACACGAACGAGCATAGTGACCGAGCTTGTTGCACTTGAAGCACTTGATCCTCTTCAAGTCTTTCTTCTTGTGCCATTTCTTGTGCCCACCCCTATGTTTGGGTTTTTTGGTAGACTCAGGTTGCTTTTTATGTTCATTTGTGAACTTCGAACGATCTTTCCGTTTCTTTCCCCCATGTGAGGAACTAGCAACCATGTGCACTTCTGCACTTGGCTTGGCAGCCGCAAGCCGCTCTTCCTCTAATTCGAGGTGCTTAGAAACATCGCTGAAGGTCTTGATGCTCTCATTGTGAGTGAGATGCATCTTCATTTGGTCCCACCCATTTGGTAGGGAACATATGACTGCTTGGATTTGTTGCTCATCAGTGAGCACATGACTTGCGTCCTTTAATTCTGAGATAAGATTCGCCATATGTCGCAGATGTTTCCCCATGGAATGATCTGGATGTTTCTTATATGAATCGAACCTTATAGTTAAGGCGCGAAGTTTGGACACCGATGTGCCACCGAACTTCTCTTCTAGCTTGGACCATATGTCCATGGCTAGGTCATGTTCTCGGAAGAGGCGCATTATGTCATCAGCCATACTGCTTAATAACGTAATGCGTGCTATCTTGTTCTTCCGAGACCAAGCATCAAAAGCTTCATTGTCTCGTCTGTGTTGGGCCGTAGTGCCCAACTCGGGTTCAATCTTTATGTTCTTTAGAGTTTCGAGCACTTCTTGCTCCTCTAAAACGTATTGTATCTTGATGGACCAAAGTTTGTAATTATCGCCGTTGAGTTTTTCACCTCTGTTTAACTCAGCGACGATATTCTTTGAAGCGGAAGATATTTTACTTTTAAAATGCTGCAAAAGACACAAAACCGAAGGTTTGATCAAAAACATTGCATTGAAAAATTCTTAAAATATAATTCCCATTTGAAGTGATAATAGAATATCCCATTTGGATAGTTCTAATTTCAACTCCCACTTGGAACGACATTTATAATTTGATAAGTTACTTTCGAAAAATACTGAAGATGTTACCCTAGAATCGGAAAGGTCACTACGTTTCCAATCACCATCTAGAGTAACTTTCAGTATTTCCCCATCACTTTATCAAATAAAAGTACTCGTATAGTACTTCGCAGCGGAAAGTGTTTTTTGAAAACGTATTTTTCAAAACGTTTGAAAACTTATTTTTCAAAAAAAAATGTATATTTCAACTTAGTACCCTTATGATACTAGCGAAATATTCGGCAATCCCTAGCCATTGCCGGGTTTAAGCCGTTGCCGTGCCAAGGTCTGATCCCCCCTTAGTGGAGATTTTTCTGCAAGCAATTGTCGCCGGCTCCCGTATGGAAACAGGCACTTCCCCCTTATAGAAGAATTTTGCCGCTAATGACTGCCGTCGGCCCCGTATGGGCTAGCCTTGCAGATGGCCGGGGCCGAAATTACTGACAAGGCCTCCGGCTGAATTGGTCGACCAAAAAACTCGAATTGGTCGACCAATGCCGACCAAGAGTTCTGGCACCCTCCACCTCCGGCAAGGGCTTCTGCCCTGGCCGAGGCTGGCCTAGGGCCGGCCAGTGGCAGCCCTGGCCACTGCCAGGGCCGGCCAGTGGCAGCCCTGGCCACTGCCAGGGCCGGCCAGGCCACTGGTCTGGCCTTGGCCAGAGGCCGGCCAGGCCACCTGGCCTCGGCCAGAGGCCGGCCATGGCCCGGCCATGGCCATTTTGGCCTTAGCCGGCCATGGCCCTTTGGCCATGGCCGGCCTCCCCCATTCACGGGGTTGGCCGCACACCCCCACCGGAGGGGGTGGCCGTGGTGGTGTTCGTCGTCATTGGCCGTAGCCAACCCCCTCCGCATGGGGAGGGGGAATGCATTGCCTCCATTGCCCTTTTGGCTATAGATTTCATGCACCAAAATTCATCTTCCCCGATGGGAATAACCACCATCTTCTTCTCTGGTGAAGCACCCGTTCGTCGAGGAAGTAGTTATCCTCTAATGGCCGTGTGTGCCAAAAAAAATAACCCACTTCAAAAATTCGTAAACTACGCGCTCTACATGAAGAGAGCGCCCATTCCCTATGAATGGAGACTCAGCATCCATGAAGAGAGCGAGTTTGACGATATGAACGGTCGGTTCTTCCCGTCACGGAGAGTTCCTGCCATATCCGTAATGGTAGGAGACCCTAACGTGAAAAGAACAACCGCTGCGTTCTCTCCGTCACGAAGCATTCCCACCATATCCATAATGGTAGGATACCCATTCGTGAAAAAGACAACGACTCGTTCATAGTTTCGACGGGGCGACGGTCTGACCGGAGCGAATCCGTATGGCTCTGATACCAATGTTGGATTCTGTCAAAACAACGTTAGGATCGATAAATGAAGTCGAGACTTACGCTTGCGTACGCGGCACCGTAATCTCGGAACTTCGCCCTCGGATTCGCCACAACGGTCGATACTTTGTCACAGAGGATCAAAGCAGAGTTTCACCGCCTAAATCTCTAACTAGAAGAGGATTTTAATGGAAGGGAGAAGAAGAACATAAGGATGCCTTATGCAAACTTATGGCATGGAAAGTGTGAATGAATGCCTTACCCTTGGGTCCTATTTATAGGCTTTAGGGGTGGTTATTGTAGGAAATAACCAATTATAAGCTTATTAGCCTATATTGGCACATTCATTTATCTTCTTCTTTATCCACTTATCAAGTGCCATTTTGCACTTATAAAGTGGCTTTTTCCACTTATCGAGTGGCTTTTTCCACTTATCGAGTGGTCCTTTTCACACGAGAAAAGGTTCCCTTCATGCACGCCTTCGTGAACGTGACATCTGAGGTCCGTGTACCCTCATACATCCCCTCATGGGTGTATTCGTGTCGTCCATATCCAACAGATTTACCCTCGCACATCTAGTCAGTCTCAGTTCAAGAGCTGACCGACTAAAACGCATTCTAGTCGGTCGGTAAATGAACTTGGACCGACTACATGGTAGACAACAAGTAAGGTCAAAAATAGGGCACGAACTAGTCGGTCTGAGTTCAATGTATAACCGACTAGAAGTGAAACTAGTTCGGTTAGGAGATGAACTGGGACCGACTAATAGAGTCCAAAAATTTGAGAATTAGAAATTTTGAGAACTCGCCAAAGACCACTTGGACAACCCATCAAAACACCCTCATACGCACCAATTCTACCCCATAAATCCAGAAAACCACAAATACGACGCGCAGTTCGAAAAACCGATCATAAACCGAACATAAATAAAGAATATCACATCAAATCCAATAAGAGCTTATGAAAATCATTATCATGCAAGATTATATAAAAAATGAATCCTAAATCTCGAATTCACTCATAATCCCCAATTCTCGACGTAACAGCACAAAGGTGTCTTCCTTGAGTGGTTTCGTGAAAATATCGGTGATTTGTTTCTGGGTTTCAACGTACACTAAAATGATGTCCTTTTAGCTACATGATCATCTAAGAAATGGTGACGGACATCTATGTGATTGGTACGGGAGTGGTGTACCGGATTCTTAGAGAGATATATTGCACTTAGGTTGTCCACCATGATAGGGCCAGTATCACAGTTTATACCGAAGTCTTTAAGTGTGTGTCTCATCCAAAGAACCTGTGCACATGCAGCACCGGCGGCAATATATTCCGCCTCGGTGGTTGAAAGTAATACGGAATTCTGCTTCTTGGAAAACCAAGAGACAAGAGAATTTTCTATAAAATGGCAAGTGCCACTAGTACTTTTTCTGTCGGATTTGCATCCAGCATAATCTGCATCACTAAATGAGATTAACTCATATGTGCTTGACTTTGGATAGAATAATCCGTAGTCGAGTGTGTGACTTAAATAACGGAAAATACGTTTAACCGCTATTAAGTATGATTCCTTAGGTTGTGATTGATACCTAGCACAGACACATACTGCAAACATTATATCTGGCCTACTAGCAGTAAGATATAATAAACTACCTATCATACCTCAATATAGACGAATGTCTACATCTTTGCCGCCCGTATCTTTATCAAGTTGTGTAGTAGTGCTCATTGGTGTCTTCTTGCTAGAGGCATTCTCCATTCCAAATCGCGTCAGCAGCTCCACCATGTACTTGGTTTGGTGGATGAAGATTCCATCATTTATTTGGCGAATTTGGAGTCCTAAAAAATATTTGAGCTCACCCATGTGGATCATCTCGAACTGATCCTTCATGACATTAGAAAACTCTTCGCAACGAGTGAAGTTAGTATCACCGAAAATTATATCATCTACGTAAATCTGAACTAAAATAATGTCATGATTAGCATACTTAACAAAAAGCGTTGAATCAACCTCACCCATTTTGAAACCCAAATCCAAAAGAAAGTTCTTTAGGCGGTCATACCAAGCTCTAGGAGCTTGTCTCAAACCATAAAGTGCTTTCTTAAGTTTGAAAACATGATTTGGAAATTTGTCATTAATAAAACCTGGAGGTTGAGAAACATAAACTTCTTCAACGACATTTCCGTTTAAAACGCACTTTTTACGTCCATTTGAAAAAGTTTGAAATCTTTATGGCATGCAAATGACAATAATAACCTAATAGATTCTAATCTAGCTACAGGTGCAAAAGATTCCTCGAAATCAATACATTCTTCTTGTCTGTAGCCTTGTGCAACTAACCGGGCTTTGTTTCGGATGACATTTTGGTTCTCGTCTGTCTTGTTCTTGAAGATCCACTTCGTTCCTATAACATTGTGATTCTTCGAAGGCAACGGAACTAGCTCCCAGACCTCATTCCTCTCAAACTGAATGAGCTCCTCTTCCATAGCTAGGATCCAAGAACTATCTTCGCATGCCTCATTGATATTCTTTGGCTCCACAGAAGAGAAAAAAGCACACTGAGCGAAGAAGTTGACTTGAGATCTTGTTCTGACGCCATCTTCCATGTTGCTAATTACTTGCTCATGGGGATGGTCATGAACTGTTGGAAGCTTTCTGGGAACACCTTGGTCACTAGGAACATTCTCAATAGAATCATTAGTATGGTTAGTTTCAACAGAATCAATATCATGAGATATATCAACAGAATCACTAACAGCTTCCATAGAATCATCGTCATCAATAATTCTAGGAGGGACAAAATCTTCATTAAATGAAACATAAAGATATTCCTCAATCGTTGAGATTCTTTTGTTGTATATCCGGTAGGCTTTGCTACGGGAGGAATATCCAACAAATATCCCATCATCAGATCTTGGATCAAATTTGTCCAAACTATCATACGAGTTCTTGATAAAACATTTTGCACCAAAAACTCTAAAATGTTTAACTTGAGGTAACCTACCAAACAACAATTCATAACAAGTTTGTTTAGTGTCGGGCCTCAAGAGTATCCTATTAAACACATAGCAAGCGGTATGTACCGCTTCTGCCCAAAATTGATGGCCAAGGTGGCTATCATCAAGCACAGTGCGAGCACATTCCACCAGTGTTCTATTCTTTCTCTCAACAACACCATTTTGAGGGGGTTCGCGAGGGAAAGAAAAGGTGTGAGTAATACCAACCTCATCACAGAAGTTTGAGAAAGACTCGTTCTCAAATTCCCCTCCATGATCACTACGAATAGTGACAATGGTGGTTCCAATGAGATTTTGTACTTTCTTAACAAATACTGTGAAGTTTTCAAAAGCATCATTTTTATTGATTAAGGTAAATACCCAAGTAAATCTAGAAAAGTCATCAACGATGACAAGTCTATATCGGGCATTTCCTAATGAAGCAACTCTAGTTGGCCCAAAAAGATCTAGATGTAAAAACTCTAGAGGCCGTTTAGAGGATATGCGTTTCTTAGGTTTGAATGACGATTTTGGAAGTTTGCCCCGTTGACATGAGTCGTAAAAGCTTTTCTTATTGAAGGAAAGCTTAAGGAATCCTTTAATAGAATCTAGCTTGGATAGTTTGAAAAGTGTTCCAAAATTCGCATGACCAAAACATCGATGCCATAAGTGTTGCTCACTTGTGTTGACAATAAGACATTGTTCATGGAAATTTGGAATATCTAATATATATAAGTCCTTAGGGCGTGTGCCAGAGAACAACACATTATTATTATCATATCTTAAAATATGGCACATTCCTTTCTCAAAGCTAACTTTGTAACGCTTGTCACAAAGTTGGCTTATTGAGATTAGATTATGAGTTAAGCCTTTAACAAGGTAAACATCATTTATAATGGGTTTAGAGGGGTTACCAACTTTTCCAACACCGATGATGGTTCCACTCTCGTTGCCTCCAAAGACCACTCGGTTTCCATTTTCAATGGGTACCACTTCGGATAGCAACTGAGCTTTACCAGTCATGTGTTTTGAGCACCCGCTATCAAGTATCCAACCATTCTTGGAGCCAAATTTTGATTTGTTGCTCATTTTCTTTTTCTTGAGTACCTAAAGATAAAAATATCGTCTCATGGTACCCAAGGTCATTGGATCCAAAGAGATTAGACCTTTGGAAGCTAAGTCCAGTTAGACTTAGACTTCCCAACATAGTCATCATTGTGCACAACATTCATGAAATAAGAATTAATATACGCTTGTTTCTCATGCATGCTAGTGTCCTTCGGGCCCCTAGTGAATGTCTTGGGAGCCCTATTCCTATTGGGAGCATGAACATGTGGTTGATTTCTACGTGGTGCATGTGTTCTACGAGGAAGTGGCCTAGTGTATGCATGATGTGGATAAGCATGTGGCACATGATGAAATAGTGGTGGTAGCATATGATACGGTGCATGATGATAATCATTCATATAATAATGGTGTGGGTGAACATATGTATGTGGGTGAACACGTGCGTGAGTGTGTCTTACTTGGTGTGCACGTGCTCGTGGATATGGAGCATAGAAATCATCATAAGTGTGAACTTGTGGAGTAGGAGGTGTGTTCCTACGTGGCATAATATTTGTGTACATAAATGCATGACCCTTCTTTGGAGGTCCACCCAAAGTGGGTTTCTTTACAAAAGGGGATGTGTACTTAATGGAAGTACCATTGGTAGATGAACTACCCATGGGGTGTTTACTCCCACTAGTTGAGGCATCGGAGGATGGCCTTACAAAGGGGGTGGATGATTTGATGAATTTTCCTTCTTATACCCCAAACCAATACGATGATTGCCGGAAGTAAGTCATTCAGAATATTATCCAACCGATCCTTGCATTTGTTGAATTTCTCAATTCGGCCTATTGTGGCCTCATATTTCTCAGTGAGAGAAAGTATTATAGTATCCAAAGTGGACACTTGTGTTGTGAGTTCACAAACACGAGACTTGATATTCTCATTCTCAATGCTCAAAGTTGAGTTTCGAGAAATCAAATCTGCTATCTCGTGTTCATCCGAATCCTCAATGTTAACATGTTCAAGTTGAGATTTGAGATTTACAATCTCGGTTCTCAAGTCTTCAACAACGGTGTCATTGTTGGTGATGATAGGCTTAGGTGTGGTTTGAAGACTAGTTAACTCGTCTTTGATCTTAGTATATCTATTTACCAATTTAGAATACTTAGACCAAATTTGTTCATTAGCTAATCTTAGGTCATCCATAGTTACATTTTCACCTTCATCCTCGCTTTCATCTGAAGCGGTCTCTTAATCATGTTGCTCTCTTGCCATGAAGCACATGTGTGCTTTCTCCACTTGTTCATCATCTGACTCTCCACTTGAGGAGTCCTCTTTCGAGTCGATGAATGTACCGACAAGTCCTTTCTTGTACTCCTTCTTGACTTTCTTGACTTGTCGAACTTGGGTACCTTCCACTTCTCCTTTTGTTTGTTGAGAGGAAAATCGACCTTGATGTGTCCTGCCTTATTGCATTTGAAACACAAAGAAGCAGAGGCATTAGTAGAACCAACTTTAGATTTGTTCTTGAAATTACCTTTTCGGAAGAACTGGTAGAACTTCTTTGCCATGAGGGCCAAAAATTCCATGTCCAACTCATCTTCCGATTCTTCACTATCAGTAGGAGTGGTAGGAGCGGCCTTGAAAGCAATCACCTTTTTCTTCGGCTCTTCTTGCTTCAAGAATGCCTTCATCTTGTCCTGCATCTTGATCTTGCTGTCCTTTCATACCTCATATGATATCAAGGTACCCATTAGTTGAACAACAGTATATTTGGACATATCATTACCTTCCTCGATAGCGTAAGTTCGTTTTTCCCAACTTGAAGGAAGTCCGTCAATGATCTTAGCGAATTTCTCTTCTTGGGTATAGGTCTTCCCAAGGGCTTCCAACTCGTTGGTTATATCCACGAAGAGAGCATAATACTCCTTAATTCTTTCACCCTGTTCCATGTGAAATAACTCGAATTCTTTGTTAGCAACAGTGAGTTTAGAATGTTTTACCCTGCTCGTTCCTTCGTGTAGGATGAGGAGTTGATTCCAAATCTGATATGCACTCTTACAGGTGCATATCTTGTTGAAATATTCAGGCTCCAGTGCACATTGTAAGGCATTCATTGCCTTAGCATTGTTCACCTCCGCGACGACCTCCGCGGCAGTCCACTTCGTGAAGTCTTCTTCAGTGGGCTCAACATACTTCGTTTACGTGGCTCTCCAAAGTGATGCGCTCCGGAGGAAGGTTTCCATCCGGCATTTCCAGTACCCGTAGTTGGTACCGTTGAAATGAGGAGGCCTAGTTGAGGAGTGTCCTTCGATCACTGAAGAGGCTCCTTCACGATTCTTGAAGGTGCTGTAGTCGGAAGGTGATCGAATGGCCTTGTTGTCGTTGTTTGTCATAGCTATGAACTCTGCTCTGATACCAAATGTAATGCCCTGAAAGCTACTGTACAAGTACTACAGGGGGTGAATAATACTTTAAAATAATCAAGAGTCTAATTCCTAATTATCGTGCAATCACAAACGACGGTGCGGAATAAATAATAACAACAAGAACAATACAACGCAAACACGCGATGTAATGGGTTCGGATCCACCCAAGTCTTCCCGACTTGTTCCCGGTGATCATACGTCCCAGACATCCGGATCCCTTCCGGCTACTTGAGTTAGAATCCACTAACTCAAGGTTCCACTAAACAACTTCTTGTAGAAACTACTACAAAATCAAACAATACAAAGAACGAATTGTGACTCCCACAAACCGGGATCACAAAATTCTCTCACAATCCGAGAGGTAAACTTATAATAAATAGTTTAAATGAAATCAATAGAACTCACCACAAATTCCTATGCCTTGATATACTTACGAATTAGGGCAAGGAAGGAAGATGAGAAAGAGTGAGCAGAAAACCCTAGCAACGATGAGCAGTGTGAGAATGGCTAGGACGATGGTGATGATCATGATTTGATCCTTCTGCAATATGAACACACACCGTTGAAAATCTCCTTGAGAAATTAGGTTACAAAGAGAAGAGCGAGAGATTTTCGAGAGAGAAAGCCTTAGAAATTCAAAAACGAATTATAGAAAGTTAGATCTGAAATTCCTTTGATAATAGACAAATTTTCTTATTTGAAACGAATCAAACACATATGGAAAGAATCAAAACAGATCAGAAAAAGTCGTGGAAATAAAATCTCCAACGGCTGGAAAATTAAAGCTGCTTAATCGGTATAAGAAGGATCACTGACCGATTAGTTTGAGAACTAGTCGGTCGGTGAACCTTTTTGGACCGACTAGAAGGTTGACAGAGAATATAATGAAATAAGGAGGAAAAACTAGTCGGTCTAATAAGAAACACCAACCGACTAGTTAGACAACTAGTCGGTCGGTGAGCCTTCTTGGACCGTCTAATTGGTCAACAGTAAGTATGCCAAAATACACAAGGATGACTAGTCGGTTCAAGAAGGATTTCCAACCGATTAGATCGTCATCTAGTCGGTTGGTCCTTCTACTTGAACCAACTAAGATGCATATAAAGTCATGAAAAGACTCGATAAGCTAAGGAAAGACTTTCTAATGACTTCTAATACAATCCTAGAGATAAGCTAGAATAGAATTAAGGATAACTAGGCAAGTACTACTCAAGGCTTAACGTTCTATGAAATGAAGCTAGAAGACCAAACAAATAACACGACAAACCGTCTTCAAAGCTTCAACATGGAGAATCCGAATCCCTTGACTTCATTAATAACTCCTTGAGCTTCAACGAAGCTTCAGGCACAATGATCACGCGCTCTAAGAAAGTCATGGGACGTCGCTTGAGATCTACAAAGTAATTTGGCGACGATCTCCATAACTGCGCCCAAAGAGAATTAGTACCCAATATTTTCATCATCAAAACCAAATCAGGGGAATCAATACTCAACACATTTTCAGGAAGATGTGGATATTTTTATTAAATGATATGATTTTTTGACCTAATTTTTTCTTCTCTTATTTTTCAGATGAAGATGGCGATCTCCCGGTTTCAACGAACATTTTTGCGGATTTTTCCGAGCTACGGGCTATTTTCTACATTTTTGGAAGGTTATGGATCTTATTATTAAATGAAATGATTTTTATATCCTAATTTTGTTTTCTCTTATTTTTTCAGTTGAAGATGTAGACCTCCCAGTTCCAACATACATTTTTGTGTATTTTTTGAGCTCGGTGCTATTTTCTACATTTTCTGGAAGATATTGAACTTTTTATTAAATAATACGATTTTTGTAGCCTATGTTTGTATTCTCTTATTTTTTAGTTGAAGATGGCGATCTCCCGGTTTCAACATACATTTTCACTGATTTTTCTACATTTTCTGGAAGTTATGTACCTTTTTATGAAATGATGCGATTTTTGGCCGAATTTTGTCTTCTCTCTTTTTAATTTGAAGATGGCGATCTCCCGGTTCCAATGGACATTTGTGCGGATTTTTTTTGTGCTCCGAGCTATTTTCTATAATTTTTTCGCATAATATCAATTTTTATATTAAATGATATGATTTTTATAACCTAAGACATCTCTTATTTTTCAGATGAAGATGGCGATCTCCTGGTTCCAAATGCCATTTCTGTGGATTTTTTGAGCTCAGGGGAAATTATCTACATTTAAGAAAAGGTATGAATTTTTTATTAAATGATATGATTTTTATATCCTATGTTTTTCTTCTCTTATGTTTTTAGTTGAATATTGCAATCTACCGGTTCCAGCGAACATTTTTACTGATTTTTGTTAGCTTGGGGCTATTCTTGTTCTTTTTATGGAAGATATGAATCGTTTTATTAAATGATTTGATTTTTTGGCCGAATGTAGCATTCTCTTATTTTTTTCAGTTAAAGATGTCGTTCGCACGGTTCGCACGGAGATTTTTGAGGATTTTTTGAATTATAGGCTATTTTCTACATTTTTCGAAGATATGAATCTTTTTATTAAATAATATGATTTTTTGGCCAAATTTTATCTTCTCATATTTTTCATATGAAAATGGCGATCTCCCGGATCCAAAGGACATTTTGCGGACTTCTCTGAGCTCCGTGCTATTTTCTATATTTTCTGTAAGAAAATTATATTTAGATTAAATGATATGATATTTATAGCCTAATTTTGTCTTCTCTTACTCCGGTTCCAACGGACATTTTTGCAAATTTTTCTAGCCCGAGGCTATTGTCTATATTTTATCGAAAATATGGCTCTTTTTATTAAATGATATGATTTTTGTAGCCTAATTTTGTCTTCTCTTATTTTTTTCACTTGAAGATGACGATCTCCTACTTCCAACGGACATGTTTGCTGATATTTATGAGCTTGGGACTATTTTTCTACATTTTTGAAAAGTTATGGATCTTTTTATTAATTAATTTGATTTTTTGGTCTAATTTTGTGTTCTCTTTTTTTTCAGTTTCAGATGGAGATATCCCATTTCAACCGAAAATTTGTGAGGATTTTTCTCAGCTCCGGGCTATTTCCTAATTTTCTGTAAGATATGGATTTTTATATTATATGATATGATTTTTATAGCTTAATTTTTTCTTCTCTTACCAAAAGCCATTCGTTGTCCTCAATTAGAGAGTCTTTTAAGCTTCCAATCTCTACTTATAAATAGAGCATATAATCCTTTGTAACAAGCATCAATCAATCAGATTATCAATTCAGAATTGAGTGTTCTTCTCAAATTATGAGTGTTTTTATATCTTCTTTAGCTCTTGTGAAACATTGCCTTGTCAATCTTCCTTTTAAGATTGGTGATCCAAATTCGCAAAAGCCCCCAATTTGTGCTTCAACCCAAGCGTGTTGCTATGTGGATTGGTTAAACTCGTGTTCATGGTTGGGGAAGTGGTCTAAGTAGCAGGTTGCGTTCATATAACATTGGTTAGCTATTTGCATTTGTCAGGTCAATGAACCATCTTTATTTAGAGCTTATGACTCCCTTTTTCCTTTCTCTAAGGCTGGAGTATGTGCTCATATCCTTCTTTATAAGTTTATTTTGAGTTCCTTGAATAACCTACGCCGTGAAGATCGGGACACCTCTCTGGTTTCACATCACTTGTATTCCAGATGAAGATGGCAATCTCCCGGTTTCAACGGACATGTTTGCGAATTTTTCTGAACTCGTGACTATTTTCTACACTTTCTAAAAGATAAGAATCTTTATATTAAATGATATGATTTTTATATCCTAATTTTTTCTTCTCTTATTTTTCAGTTGAAGATGGCGATCTCCCTGTTCCAACGAACATTTTTGCATATTATTCTGAGCTCCAGGCTATTTTCTATATTTTATTGAAGATATGGATATCTTTATTAAATGAAAAGACTTTTATAGCCTAATTTTATCTTCTCATATTTTTCAGTTGAAGATGTCGATCTCCAGGTTCCAACGGACAATTTTACGAATTTTTCTTAGCTTTGGGATTTTTTTCAGCATTTTCTGGAAGATATGAATCTTTTTATTAAATGATATGATTTTTTGGCCCAATTTTGTCCTCTCTTTTTTCAGTTGAAGATGGTGATCTCACGGTTCCAATGGACATTTATGCGTTTTTTCTGAGCTCGGTGCTATTTTATACATATTATGGAAAATATGTATCTTTTATTAAATGCGATGATTTTTTGGCCTAATTTTGTCTTCTCTTATTTTCTAGTTGATGATGGCGATTTCATGGGTACAACGAACATTTTTTCGGATTTCTCTGAACTCCGAGCCATTTTCAGCATTTTATGTATGATATGAATATTTTATCAAATGATATGATTTTTATATCCTAATTTTGTCTTCTCTATTATTAAGTTGAAGATGGCGATCCCCCAGTTCTAAAGGACATTTTTACCGTTTTTCTGAGCTCAGTGCTATTTCTCTACACTTTTGGTAAGTAATGTATCTTTTTATTAAATGATATTATTTTTTGACCTAATTTTTTCTTCTCTTATTTTTTCAGTTGAGTATGGCGATCTCCCGATTTCAACGAACATTTTTGCGGCTTTTACTGAGCTCAGGGCTATTTTCTATATTTTCGAAAAGTTTTGTTTTTTAATTAAATGATATGATTTTTAAAGCCTAAGTTTGTCTTCTCTTATTTTTCAGTTGAAGATAGTGATTTCCCGATTCCAACACATTTTGCATATTTTTTGAGCTCGATGCTATTTTCTACATTTTATAGAAGATATAGAACTTTTTACTAAATAATATGATTTTATAGCCTACATTTCTCTTCTCTTATTTTTCAGTTGAAGATGTCGATCTCCGGATTCCAACGGACATTTTTGCAGATATTTCTTAGCTTGAGACTATTTTTCTACATTTTCTTGAAGATATGAATCTTTTTATGAAATGATATGATTTTTTGGCCAAATTTTGTCTTCTCTTTTTTTACTTTGAAGATTGTGATCCCCTAGTACTAAAAGATATTTGTACAGATTTATTTTGAGCTAGGATCTATTTTATATATGTTTTGTATAATATGAATCTCTATATTAAATGATATGATTTTTATAACCTAATTTTGTCATCTCTTATTTTTCAGTTTAAGATGGCGAGCTCCAGGTTCAAAGTGACATTTTTATGGATTTTTCTAAGCTCGGTACTATTTTTCTACATTTTCGAGAAGTTATGGATCTTTTTATTAAATGATATGATTTTTTGGCTTAATTTTGTCTTCTCTTATATTTCTGTTGAAGATGGCGATCTCCCGATTACAACGGACATTTTCGCATATTTTTATAAGCTTAGTGCTATTTTCTACATTTTTATAAATGATTTGATTTTAATAGACTACGTTTGTTTTCTCTTATTTTTCAGTTGAAGATGGTGACCTTCCGGTTCCAATGGACATTTTTGTAGATTTTCTTAACTTGAGGCTGTTTTTCTACATTTCCTGGAAGATATGTATCTTTTTATGAAATGATATGATTTTTGGCCTAATTTTATCTTCTCTATGTTTCAGATGAAGATGACGATCTACCGATTCCAACGAACATTTTTGCAGATTTTTCTGAGCTCCAAGATATTTTCAACATTTTCTGTAAGATATGAATCTTCATATTAATTGATATGATTTTAATAGCTTAATTTTGTCTTGTCTTATTTTTCAGTTGAAGAAAGTGATCTCCCTGTTCCAACGATCGTTTTTGCAGATTATTTGTGCTCGGTGGTGTTTTCTACATTTTCTATAAGATATATAAATTGTTATTAAATGATATTTTTATAGCATACTTGTGTCTTCTCTTATTTTTTTTCAATAGAAGATGACGATCTCCCGGTTCCGGCGGAATTTTCGCGGATTTTTCTAAGCTCCACACTATTTTCTACATATTCTAAAAGATATGAATCTTTATATTAAATGATATGATTTTGTGGTCTAATTGTATCTTCTCTTATTTTTCAGTTGAAGATGACAATCTTTCGGTTCCAACGGATATTTTTGCATATTATTCTGGCCTATGGGCTATTTTCTAATTTTTTGGAATATATGTATCTTTTTATTAAATGATTTGATTTTTGGCCTAATTTTGTCTTCTCTTCTTTTTCTCTTAAAGATGGCAATCTCCCAGTTCCAACGGATATTTTTGCGGATTTTTATGAGCTCGGTGTTATTTTCTATATTTTATGAAAGAAGGGGATCTTTTTATTAAATTATATGATTTTTATAGCCTACATTTGTCTTCTCTTATTTTTTTAGTTGAAGATGGTGATCTACCCGTTTCAACAGAAATTTTTGCGAATTTTTCTTAGCTTGGGACTATTTTTCTTCCTTTTCTAGAAGATATGCATATTTTTATTAAATGATATGATTTTTAAGCCCAATTTTCTCATCTCTTTTTTAATTGATGATGGCGATCTCCCGTTTCCAATTTACATTTGTGCAGTATTTTTGAGCTCCGGGCTATTTTCTACTTTTTCTATAAGATACAGACATTTTTGCAGATTATTTTGACCTCGCGGGAATTTTCTAAATTTTGTTGAAGATATGGATATTTTTATTAAACAATATGATTTTTGGCCTAATTCTGTCTACTCTTATTTTTCAGTTCAAGTTGGCGATCTTCTGGTTGCAACGAAAATTTTTGCAGATTTTTCGAAGCTCGGTGCTATTTTCTACATTTTATGGAAGATATGAATTTTTTTGTTAAATGATATGATTTTTATATTCTACATTTTTCTTCTCTTATTTTTTCAATTGAATATTGGGATCTGCAGGTTCCAGCGGACATTTTTACTGATTTTTGTTAGCTTGGGGCTATTTTTCTTAATTTTATGGAAGATATGGATCATTTTATTTAATGATATGATTTTTTGGCCTAATGTTGTCTTCTTTTATTTTTTTTAGTTTAAAATTGTGTTCTCATGGTTCAAACGGAGATTTTTGCAGATTTTTTTGAACTAGAGATAATTTTTTTACATTTTTGGAGAGAAATGAATCTTTCTATTAAATAATATGATTTTTGGCCTAATTTTATCTTCTCATATTTTTTTAGATGAAGATGGCGATCTTCCTGTTCCAACTGACATTTTGTGGATTTTTCTGAGCTCCACACTATTTTCTACATTTTTGTAAGATATATTTCTTTAGATTAAATGATATGATTTTTATAATCTAATTTTGTCTTCTCTTATTTTTAGTTGAAAATGGCTATCTCTCGGTACCAACGGACATTTTGTCTTCTCTTATTTTTCACTTGATGATGTCGATATTTTCCAACAGACATTTTTGCTTATTTTTCTAGCATGGGCCTATTTTTCTAAGCGTGGGCCTATTTTTCTACATTTTCTAGAAGTTATGGATCTTTTTATTAAATGATATGATTTTTGGCCTAATTTTTTCCTCTCTTTTTTCAGTTGAAGATGGCGATCTCCCATTTTCAACGGACATTTGTGCGGATTTTTCTAAGATCCGGCCTATTTCTAAATTTTTTGGAAGATATGGATTTTTATAATAAGTGTTATAGCTGAATTGATTCTAACGGATATTTTTGCGGCTTTTTATGAGGTTGGTACTATTTTTCTACATTTTCGAGAAGTTTTAGATCTTTTTATTCAATGATATGATTTTTAGGCCTAATTTTGTCTTCTAATATTTTTTTCATTGAAGATGGCGCTCGCCCGGTCCCAACTGACATTTTTGTGGATTTTGCTAAGCTCTAGTCTATTTTCTAAATTTTCTAGAAGTTATGAATCTTTATATTAAATGATATGATTTTTATAGACTGATTTTGTATTCTCTGATTTTTTTAGTTGAAGATGTTGATGTCCCTGTTCCCACAACTATTTTTTTGCGGATTTTTCTAAACTTGGAACTATTTCTACAGTTTATTTAAGAGATAGATCTTTTATTAAATGCTATTATTTTTATAGACTAATTTTTTTCTTCTCTTATTTTTCAGTTGAATATGACAATCTCCCGGTTCCAACAGAAGTATTTGCGTAATTTTTTGAGCTACATGCTATTTTCTAGATTTTCTATAAGATGCTGATCTTTTAAATCAAATGATATGATTTTATGGACTAATTTTGCTCTCTTTTATTTTTTTTTTAGCTGAAAATGGCGGTCTCCTCCAATGGAGATTTTCCGGATTTTTCTGAGCTCTACAATGTTTTCTATGTTTTCTATAAGATATGGATCTTTTTATTAAATGATATGATTTTTAGTGCCTAATTTTGTCTTCTCTTATTTTTCAATTGAAGAGGGCGATCTCACGTTTCCAACGGAAATTTTTGCGTTGTTTTCTAAGGTCGAGACTATTTTCTTTATTTTTGGAAGATAAGTATCTTTATATTAATTTATATGATTTTTTTTGCCTAATTTTGTCTTCTCTTATTTTCCAATTGATGATGACGATCTTTTTATTAAATGATATGATTTTTGTCCTTATTTTGTCTTCACTTATATTTCGATTGAAGATGACGATCTCCCAGTTCTAACGGACATTTTTACAGAATTTTCTAAGCTCCTGGTTATTTCTCACATTTTCTGGAAGATATGGATCGTTTTGTTAGATGATATCAGAGAAGACAAAATTAGGACAAAATTGTCCGTTGAAACCGAGAAATTGCCATTTTCAACGAAATATAAGAGAAGACTAAATTTGGAACCGGTAAATTCCCTTCTTCATCTATAAAAAATGTCCATTGCAGCCGAAATATCGCCATCTTCAACGGATAAGATTTTTATACATCATTTCATGAGCTTGATGCTATTTCCTACATTTTATGAAAGATATGGATCTTTGTATTAATTGATATGATTTTTATATCATAAAGTTGGCTTCTCTTATTTTCAACTTGAAGATAGCGATCTTTTTATTTAATGTATGATTTTTTGCCTAATTTTGTCTTCTCTTATATTCCAGTTGAAGATGGCGATCTCCCGGTTCCAACGGACATTTTTGCGGATTTTTCTGAGCTTCGGGCTTTTTTTCCACGTTTTTGGAAAATATGTATCATTATTCAATAATATGATATTTTGGTCTAATTTTGTCTTCTCTTATATTTCGGTTGAAGATGGCGATCTCTCGGTTCCAAGGGACATTTTTGCGGATTTTTCTAAGCTCGAGGCTATTTTCCACGGTTTTGGAAGATATGTATCATTTTATTAAATGATATGATATTTTGGCCTACTTTTGCTTTCTCTTATATTTCAATTGAAAATGGCGATTTTCCTGTTCCTACGGACATTTTTTTAAGATTATTCTGATCTCGTTGGTATATTCTAAATTTTCTTGAAGATATGTATATTTTTATTAAATGATATGATTTTTGGCCTAATTTTGTCTACTGTTATTTTTCAGTTAAAGTGGGTAATCTTCCGGTTCCAACGAAAATTTTTGTAGATTTTTCGAAGCTCGGTGCTATTTTCTACATTTTATGGAAGAAATGATTTTTTGTTAAATGAAATGATTTTTATGTCCTACGTTTTTCTTCTCTTATTTTTTCAGCTGAATATTAGGATCTACTGGATCCAGTGGACATTTTTACTTATTTTGTTAGCTTGGGGCTATTTTTCTTCGTTGTTTGGAAGATATGAATCTTTCTACTAAATAATATGATTTTGGCCTAATTTTATATTCTTATATTTTTTAGATGAAGATGGCGATCTCCCGGTTCCAACGGACATTTTACAAATTTTTTTGAGCTCCGAGCTATTTTCTACATTTTTGTAAGATATATTTCTTTAGATTAAATAATATGATTTTTATAACCTAATTTTGTATTCTCTTATGTTTTTTCAGTTGAAAATGGCGATCTCTTGGCTCCAACGGACATTTTTGCAGATTTTTTCTTTGCTCTAGCTATTTTCTACATTTTATTGAAGATAAGGCTCTTTTTATTAAATAATATGATTTTTAACCTCATTTTGTCGTCTCTTATTTTTTTACTTGATGTTGTCGATCTCCCTCTTCCAACAGACGTTTTTGCTGATATTTTCGAGCTTGAGACTATTTTCTACATTTTCGGGAAGTTATGGATCTTTCTATTAAATAACATGATTTTTGGCCTCATTTTGTCCTCCCTTTTTTCAGTTGAAGATGGCGATCTCCCATTTCCAACGTTCATTTATGCGGATTTTTCTAAGATCCGGGATATTTTATAAATTTTCTGGAAGATATTGATTTTTATAATAAGTGATATGATATTTATAGGCGAATTTTGTTTTCTCTTATTTTTCAGTTGAAGATCGCGATTTTTCAGTTCTAACAGATATTTTTGCGGCTTTTTTATGAGCTTGGCACTATTTTTCTACATTTTCGGGAAGTTATAGATCTTTTTATTCAATGCTATGATTTTTAGGCCTAATTTTGTCTTCTCATATTTTTTCATTGAAGATGGTGATCGCCCGGTTCCAACTGACATTTTTGTGGACTTTGCTATGCTCCGGGCTATTTTCTAAATTTTTTTAAGACATGAATCTTTATATTAAATGATATGATTTTTATAAACTAAATTATCTTCTCTGATTTTTTTAGTTGAAGATGTCGATCTCCCTGTTCCAACGACCATTTTTGCAGATTTTTCTATACTCGGAACTATGTTCTACAGTTTATTTATGATACGGATCTTTTAATTAGATGATAATATTTTTATAGACTAAGTTTTTCTTCTCTTATATATCAGTTGAATATGGCGATCTCCCAGTTCTAACGGAAGTTTTTGCATAATTTTCTGAGCTACATGCTATTTTCTAGATTTTCTGTAAGATGTGGATCTTTAAATTAAATGATATGATTTTATGGCCTAATTTTGCCTTCTCTTATTTTTTAGATGAAGATGGCGATCTCCTGGTTCCAACGAAGATTTTTGCGAATTTTTCTGAGCTTTGCACTATTTTCTACATTTACTGTAAGATGTGGATCTTATTATTAAATGATATGATTTTTAGGGCCTAATTTTGTCTTCTCTTATTTTTAGTTGAAGAGTGCGATCTCCAGTTTCCAACGGAAATTTTTGCGTGGTTGTCTGAGGCAGAGACTATTTTCTTTATTTTTGGATGATAAGTATCTTTATATTAATTTATATGATTTTTGCCTAATTTTTTGTCTTCTCTTATTTTCCAGTTGATGATAGCGATCTTTTATTAAATGATATTATTTGGCCTTATTTTGTCTTCACTTATATTTCGATTGAAGATTACGATGTCTCGGTTCCAACGGATATCTTTGCAGATTTTTCTGAGCTCCGGACTATTTTTCACATTTTCTAGAAGATATGGATCATTTTGTTAAATGATATCAGAAAAGATAAAATTCGGCCAAAAATGTTTGTTGAAACCGGGAAATCGCCATCTTCAACTGAAATATAAGGGAAGACAAAATTCGAAACCGAGAACTCCCCTTCTTCATCTATAAAAATGTCTGTTGCAACCGAAATATCGGCATCTTCAACTGATAAGATTTTTAAACATCATTTCCTGAGCTTGGTGCTATTTTCTACATTTTATGAAAAATATGCATCTTTTTATTAATTGATATGATTTTTATAGCCTAAATCTGTCTTCCCTTATTTTCAAGTTGAAGATAGCGTTTTTTTATTAAATGACATGATTTTTTGCCTAATTTTTTCTTCTCTTATATTCCAGCAAAAGATGGCAATCTCTCGGTTTCAAGGGCATTTTTGCGGATTTTTCCGAGCTCTGGGCTTTTTTCCACTTTTTTGGAAAGTATGTATCATTATCAATGATATTATATTTTGGCCTAATTTTGTCTTCAATTACATTTCGGTCGAAGATGGCGATCTCTCGGTTCCAACGGATATTTTTGTGGATTTTTCTAAGCTCATGGCTATTTTCCACGTTTTTGGAAGATATGTATCGTTTTATTAAATGATATGATATTTTGGCCTAATTTTGTCTTCTCTCATATTTCAGTTGAAGATGTCGATCTCTCTGTTCCAACGGACATTTTTACGGATTTTTCTTAGCCTGAGACTATTTTGTACACTTTCTGGAAGATAAGGATATTTATATTAAATGATATGATTTTATATCCTAATTTTTTCTTCTCCTTTTTTCCAGTTGAAGTGGAGATCTCCCAATTCCAACGGATATTTTTGTGGATTTTTCTGAGTTCCAAGCTATTTTCTACATTTTATTAAAGATAATGATCTCTTTATAAAATGACAAGATTTTTGTAGCCTAATTTGTCTTCTCATATTTTTCAGTTGAAAGTGGCGATCTTCCGGTTCCAATGGACATTTTTGCAGATTTTTCTTAGCTTAGGGCTATTTTTGACATTTTCTTAAAGTAATGAATCTTTTTATTAAATGATTTGATTTTGTGGCCTAATTTTGTCTTCTCTTTTTTAGTTGAATATTGCGATCTCATGTTCTGACGGACATTTGTGCGGATTTTTCTGAGCTCTATGCTATTTTCTACATTTTGTGGCAGATATGTTTTTATTAAAATATATGATTTTTGGCCTAATTTTGTCTTCTTTTTTAGTTCATGATGGCGATCTCCCCGGTTCCAACGAACATTTTTTCGGATTTTTCTAAGCTCTGAGCTATTTTCTACATTTATGTGTGATATATATTTATATTAAATGATATGATTTTTATAACCTAATTTTTTCTTCTCATATTTTTCAGTTGAAGATGGCGACCCCTGGTTCCAACGGACATTTTTTTGATTTTTCTAAGCTCAGGGCTATTTTTCTACATTTTCGAGAAGTTAAGGATCTTTTTATAATATGATATGATTTTTTGACCGAATTTTTTCTTCTATTATTTTTCAGTTGAAGATGGCGATCTCCCGGTTCCAACAGACTTTTTTGCGGAATTTTCTGAGTTTCGGACTATTTTCCACTTTTTTGGAAGATATGTATCATTTTATTAAATGATGTAATATATTGGCCTAATTTTGTCTTCATTTATTTTTAAGTTGAAGATGGCGATCTTCAGGCTCCAACGGACATTTTTTGTGGATTTTTCTGAGCTCGGTGCTATTTTGTACACTTTCTGAAGGATAAGAATCTTTATATTAAATGATATGATTTTTATATCGTAATTTTTTCTTCTCTTATTTTTCAGTTGAAGATGGAGATCTCCCAGTACAAACGAACATTTTTGTGGATTTTTCTGAGCTCCATTCTGTTTTATACATTTTATTAAAGATATGGATCTCTTTATTAAATGAAAAGATTTTTGTTGCCTAATTTTGTCTTCTTATATTTTTAAGTTGAATATGGCGATCTCCCGGTTCCAACGGACATATCTACAGATTTTTCTTAGCTTTGGGCTTTTAAATCCATGTTCTGAAAGATATGAGTCTTTTTATTAAATGATATGATTTTTTGGCCTAATTTAGACTTCTCTGTTTTAGTTGAATATTGCGATCTCCCGGTTCCAATGGACATTTGTGCGGATTTTTCTGAACTCGGTTATATTTTCTACATTTTATGGTAGATATACATCTTTTTATTAAATGATATGATTTTTGGCCTAATTTTGTCTTCTTTTATTTTTTAGTTGAAGATGTCGATATCACGGTTCCAAGGTACATTTTTTGCATTTTGAGCACCGATCTATTTTCTACATTTTCTGTATGATTTGAATCTTTATATTAAACGATATGATTTTTATAACCTAATTTTGTCTTTTCTTATTATTCAGGAGAAGTTGGCGATCTCCCAGTTTCAACGGACATTTTTTTCGATTTTTTGAGGTTGGGGCTATTTTGTACATTTTCAGGAAGATGTGGATATTTTTATTAAATGATATGATTTTTTGACCTAATTTTTTCTTCTCTTATTTTTTCAGATGAAGATGGCGATCTCCCGGTTTCAACGAACATTTCTGCGGATTTTTATGAGCTACGGGCTATTTTCTACATTTTTGGAAGGTTATGGATCTTATTATTAAATGAAATGATTTTTATATCCTAATTTTGTTTTCTCTTATTTTTTAAAGTTGAAGATGTAGATCTTCCAGTTCCAACAGACATTTTTATGTATTTTTTGAGCTCGGTGCTATTTTCTACTTTTTCTGGAAGATATTGAACTTTTTATTAAATAATACGATTTTTGTAGCCTACGTTTGTATTCTCTTTTTTTAGTTGAAGATGACGATCTCCCGGTTCAACATACATTTTCACTGATTTTTCTACATTTTCTGGAAGTTATGCACCTTTTTATGAAATGATACGATTTTTTGGCCGAATTTTGTCTTCTCTCTTTTTAATTTGAAGATGGCGATCTCCTGGTTCCAATGGACATTTGTGCGGATTTTTTGTGCTCCGAGCTATTTTCTATAATTTTTTCGCATAATATCAATTTTTATATTAAATGACATGATTTTTATAACCTAAGACATCTCTTATTTTTCAGATGAAGATGGCGATCTCCTGGTTCCAAATGCCATTTCTGTGGATTTTT
>CM061140.1:65696920-65759011 GCA_030789695.1 Scilla litardierei
TTATAAAAATCTGTAAAAATATCCGTCAGAATAGGGAGATCGCAATCTTCAACTGAAAAATAAGAGAAGACAAAATTAGGCCAAAAATCATATTATTTAATAAAAAGATCCATATCTTCCAGAAAATTTAGAAAATAATCACTGGGTCAGAATAATACGCTTAACGTACGTTAGAAATGGAAGATCGCAATCTTCAACTGAAAAATAAAGAAGACAACATTATGCCAATAAATCATATCATTAAATCTAAAGATCGATAACTTCTCAAAAATGTAGAAAATAGTCCCAGCTCAGAAAAATCTGCAAAAATTTCCCTTAGAACCGGGAGATCGCCATCTTCAACTAAAAAATAAGAGATGATAAAATTAGGTTATAAAAATCATACATTTAATATAAAGATTCATACTATACAAAAAAATAGAAATAACCTGTAGCTCAAAATAAATCCGCACAAATGTCCATTGGAACCGGTAGATAGCCATTTTCAAATTAAAAGAGAGACGACAAAATTAGGCCAAAAAACATCATTTCATAAAAAGATACATTTCTTCCAGAAAATGTAGAAAAATAGTCTCAAGCTAAATAAATCTGCAAAAATGTCCATTGGAACTGGGAGATCGCCATTTTCAACTTAAAAAAATAAGAGAAGACAAACATAGGCTATAAAAATAAAATTATTTAATAAAAAATTTTATATCTTCCATAAAATGTAGAAAATAGCATCGAACTCAAAAAAATGCCAAAATGTCCGCTGGAACCGGGAGATCGCCATCTTCAACGAAAAAAAGAGAATACAAAATTAAGCTATAACAATCATATCATTTAATTAAAAATACATAAATTTCCGAAAATGTAGAAAATATCACTGAGCACAAAAAATGTAAAAATGTTCGTTGTAACCGAAAGATCGCCATCTTCAACTGGAAAAAATAAGAGAATAAAAATTAGTCCAAAAATCATATCATTTAATAAAAAGATCCATAACTTCCCGAAAATGTAGAAAAATAGACCCGAGCTCAAAAGAATCGGCAAAAATGTCTGTTTGAACCGGGGATCGCCATCTTCAACTGAATAATAAGAGAAGACAAAATTAGGTTATAAAAGTTATATCTTTTAATATAAAAATTCATACCATACAGAAAATTTAGAAAATAGCTCGGAGCTCAGAAAAATCCGAAACAATGTCTGTTGGAGCCGGGAGATCACCATCGTCAAGCGAAAAATAAGAGAAGACAAGATTAGGACAAAAATCATATGCTATTTAAAAAGATACATATTTTCCATAAAATGTAGAAAATAGCACCGAGCTCAAAAAAAACCGCACAAATTTTCGCTGGAATTGGGAGATCGCAATATTCAACTGAAAAAAGGAGAAGACACAATTAGGCCAAAAATCATATTATTTAATAAAAAGATTCATATCGTCCAGAAAATGTTGGAAAAAAGACCAAAGAGAAGAAAAATCCGTAAAAATGTCCGTTGGAACCTGGAGATTGCCATCTTCAATTGAAAAATATAAGAAAAAAATTAGGCTATAAAAATCTTGTCTTTTAATAAAGAGATTCATATCTTTAATAAACTGTAGAAAATAGCTCCGAGCTTTAGAAAAATCCGTAAAAATGTCAGTTGGAACCAAGAGATCGCCTTCTTCAAATGAAAAAAATAAGAGAAGAAAAAAATAAGGATTTAAAAATCATACTATTTAATATAAAGATTCTTATCTTCTAGAAAGTGTACAAAATAGCACTGAGCTCAAAAAATATGCAAAAATGTCCGTTGGAACCGGAAGAAGGTCATCTTCAACTGGAAAATAAGAAACGACAAAATTAGGCTACAACATCATATCATTTAATAAAGTGATACACATCTTCAAAAAATGTGGAAACTAGTCCGAAGCTCAGAAAAATCTGCAAAATTGTCCGTTGGAACTAGGATATCGCCACCTTCAACTGGAATATAAGAGAAGACAAAATTAGGCCTAAAATCAAATTAATTAATAAAAAGAACGCCATCTTCAACTGAAAACTAAGAGGACAAATTTAGGGTATAAAATTCATATCAATTAAAAAAATCCATATCTTTCATAAAATATTGAAAATAGTACCAAGCTCAGAAACTTATATATATAAATCTTATCAGTTGAAGATGGCGATATCCCAGTTACAATGGACATTTTTAAAGATGAAGATGGCGATTTTCAGGTTCCAAATTTTTTCGCCTATTTTATTTCAGTTGAGGATGTCGATTTCCCGGTTTCAACGGATATATTTGGCCGAATTTTGTTTTATTTGATATCATTTAATAAAACGATCCATATCTTCCCGAAAATGTGAAAATAGCCAGGAGTTCAGAAAAATCTGCAAAATTTCTGTTGAAACTGGGAGATCGCCATCTTCAACCGAAATATACGAGAAGACAAAATAAGGGGGAAAATCATATCATTTAATTAGAAGATCACCATCATCAACTAGAAAATAAGAGAAGACAAAATTAGGCAACAAAAATCATATCAATTAATATAAAGATCCTTATCTTTAAGAAAATATAGATATTATCCCCGACCTTAGAAAAATGCGCAAAAATTTCGTTGGAACCGGTATATCGCCATCTTCAACTTAAATATAAGAGAAGACAAAAATAGGCTATAAAAGTCATATCATTTAATATAAAGATCCATTAAAAATGTAGAAAATTTCCCGGAGCTCAGAAAAATCTGCAAAAATGTCCGTTAGAACTGGAGATCGCCATATTTAACGGAAAAAATAAGAGAAGACAAAATTAGTCCAAAAAATCATATCCTTTAATAAAAAGATACATATCTTCCAGAAAATATAGAAAAAAAGCCCTGAGCTAAGAAAAATCAGCAAAAATGTCTGTTGGCACTAGGAGATTGCCATCTTTAACTGAAAAATAAGAGAAAAAAATTTTGGCTACAAAAATCATATCATTTAATAAAAAGATACATTTCTTCCATAAAATTTAGAAAATAGCCCTGAAATTAGAGAAATCCGCAAAAAATTCCGTTTGAAACAGAATATCATTATCTTCGACTGAAAAATAACAGAAGACAAACTTAATTTATAAAAATCATATTATCAATAAGATGAACCACATCTTTAATAAACTGTAGAAATATTCCCGTTCTCAGAAAAATTTACAAAAATATCTGTTGGAACCGGGAGTTCGCCACGGCACGGGACAAAATTTGGCCAAAATCATATGATTTAATAAAACGATCCGTAACTTCCGAAAATGCAGAAAAATAGTTCCTAGCTCAGAAAAATCTTAAAAGAAGTCTGTTGGAACCGGGAGATCGCTATGTTCAACTGAAAAATAAGAGAAAATAAAACTAGGCTATAAAAATCATATCATTTAATAAAAAGATCCATATCTTCAATACAATATAAAAAATAGCACTTAGCTCAAAAAAATCCACAAAATTGAAAAATAAGAGAAGACAAAATTTGGCTATAAAAATCATATCATTTAATCTAAAGAGCTGTATCGTACAAAAAATATAGAAAATAGCCCGGAGCTAAGAAAAATCCGCAAAAATGTCTGTTGGAATCGGGAGATTGCCATCTTCATCTGAAAAGTATGAGAAGATGAAATTAGGCCAAAAAATGATTTCATTTGATAAAAAGATGCATATCTTCCAAAATTTGTAGAAAATAGCCGCGAGGTCAGAAAAATCATCAAATATGTCCATCCCAACGGGGAGATTGCCATTTTAAACTTGAAAATAAGAGAACACAAATTTAGTCTATAAAAATCATATCATTTAATTAAAAGATCCATATCTTCAATAAACTATAGAAAATAGCCCCGAGCGGAGAAAATCTATAAAAATTTCCGTTAGATCGACATCTTCACCTGAAAAAATAAGAGAAGACAATTTAGGCAATAAAAATCATATCATTTAATATAAATATTCATATCTTTAACTGAAAAATTCGTAAAAATGTCCGTTGGAATCGGGAGAACGCCATCTTCAACTGGAAAATAAGAGAAGACAAAATTAGCCAAAAAAATCTTATCATTTAATAAAAATATACATATCTTCCAGAAAATGTATAAATGTGCTCCACGCTCAGAAAAATTAGCAAAAATGTCTGTTGGAAACGGGAGATGGCCATTTTCAACTGAAAAATAAGAGAAAACAAAATTAGGCAATAAAAATCATATCATTTAATAAAATGACACATATCTTCAATAAAATCTGAAAATATTCACGCGCTCAGAAATAGGAAGACTTAGATAGATATCCAGATTTGATAGTCAGGCACCTTGGCTAAGATTTAGACATACTCGTCTTAGGATACCCTAGTAGCCTCTTACCCGGCTCTGACCAGGTTAGATTTCTAGAGTCATTCTTTTAGTCGTTGGCTCAGGTCCATCGAATTCTGGCCCAGCAGAGCGTAATCTTGTTTCTCTTAGGACCCTTCCCTGAGTTTTCTGTTACAGTCTGGGCCATTAGGGAGTCTTAGTGCTGAGTTCTCCTGATTTTTAGATGGCCCGACAATTAGAACCCCGATTTCTAGCATCTTCCTAATCATTATGCTTCTGTGTTATCTGTCATAGATTTCCATCGCAACTTTTCATGATTCATATCTTAGGCGTATTCATCATGCGATCATATTCCTTGCCCTCGATTCACTTGATCGCTTCATTACGATTATCGTAAATTCTTTGAATCTTCCCCATTGCAGATTCTGATTCCTCTAAAAGTATTTTCGAAATTCCTTATTAAATCCTTCTCTCAGTTTAACTTCTTCGAAAACCCCTTATTATATATTTAAATTTCTTGCTTTTCGATTGAGTTAAAAAAATTATGTCTTGGATTTTGAATCCCTCTTGGTCGTAATTTTTAAGTTACTATCTCGTATTTATTTCTGAACCGGTATCTTTCGTAATTCAGTCTTAAAACCTTGTTACCATTTTTTTATAATTCAATATATCACCTTTTTCTATACTACGAAATTTATTTTAACCACTTACCTTACGTACTTTTAGAATATTTTCTAAACTAAAGAGAACTTATATATATATATATAATATATATATATATATCAGTTCTATGTTCATTGTGCTCATATTTCAAAAATATTTGTATAAACCTATTTTCATTTGCAAAACAATCTCTACGCCACCCTACTCTTTTTCCTTCGTCTAACTCTTTTTCCGAGTCGTAATATATTACCATCTACTGGCTATTTCTGTATATTTTTCTAAGTATAAATATATATGCTACCATATTTTACACGCATCCTTCTTCCACCTATTTAATTATTCAGAGCAATATTTTGTCCCACCCAACTATCTAACTCTTTACGCCTTATTTGAACGTGTTCCTTCCAATCTTATTTCGATACACTTTTGTGTTCAGCTTCCTTTCTGTTGTATAGACATTAGTGCTTGTAGTTGCTTGTGTCAACACTAGTTTAGTAGTGGACCCATTGGTTTTTGTGTTGTCGTCGTGGTATAAGTTTATAGGTAGAGTGTGCGGACCTGTATGATTGTGCTATCTTTAGGATGTTAAAGATTGTCTCTTGTGTCTTGTGTGTATACTCAATGTGGTCCGTGATATACGTATGGAGTTTTCTGAATGATGGTATTCATATAGGTGTGGATAGCGTCATAGCAGGCAATTCCTTAGACTTAGTTTTTCATATTATAGTATAGCTTATCTTTGGCTGCATGTGATTGTATCAAAACTTTTGTTTTCTTTTAAACCAAATCTTTAAAGTTTTGAAACTAGCCCACAAAGATCACACCCCTTATCCTCCCTCGTCCAATACCACAACTCCACACGTTTTTCCTACAAGTTTTTTTAAACATGCCTTTCTTTTCTTTCCCTCTTCGGAGAGTTATTTCGTTGTTGTTATATTAGTAGAACTGGTTATTATTGCTATAGGATTATGTTTGTAGGTAGGCATAGAGTGAGATGAGATATATTGTAGCGGTGATTAATTGATTTTGGAACACAAGGATATTAGATTAGATTTCTTTGGATGAAAAGAATGAGGTGTCCAAGACTTATTTATAATACCGATGTTTGACGGACTCAATGGAGAATTCTGATTGGATGAAATTATACGCAAGGTGATGAGTACTTAATCGATTTGAAACTTGGACGAGTGATAGATAGGAGTAGCTAGGATGGGATAGTATGATTTAGAGTGTCAAGACATGAGGAGAACATTTAAAGCGTCAAGATTTGATTATTAAGTTGAGGTGAGAAGGCATTGGAGATAACGCGACATGTCGAGACGGATGAATGTTATGAAGATGAATTGAGTATGTTTAGGAGATTAGATGATAGGGCTAAGGGTAGACATGGCTTGATGGTTCATTGATTATGGAGGATAAATTTATGAGTTAATATTATAGAGAATATATTATGGGGACGTGATGATTGTTGATTCATAGACGGTGATGTGAATTTATAGTCAGGTGCTAGGATGTGATTCTAGATGTAGCTTATTCAGTGGAGAGACGGGTTATGATGAATTGTTGAGGAACACTAATTAAAAGTTATAGGATTAGCGATCATTATGTGGAATACGGGAGTTGTAGGCATAAGTGTATATAGATATTACTATTATTAGTATAAGTAATTCCGAGGGCGGAATCATTTCTAAGGTGGGTAGAATGTAACGGCCGCTTTCCGACAGTTCGTATTTTCTGCGCGTACGACTCTTTTTGTGTGCGTATTTTATTTGGCCTCTTCTTGGATCCGGACTATACGATGTGATATGTCGTTATGACCGTATGGAAGAGTAGTTATTTGTGGGATTTTTAGTGAACGTCATTTCACGGGTCGTTCTCCCGCAAATCAGGTTTGATTGCAGGATCGTCGTAGCTTTAGACTTAGTCGCCGGATCTTTTTATTTTTAGTTCGTTCTCCGTGGACCAAATGCGCGATTGACCACCGTACCCCTGAGCCTCTCTTCGTCACGGTCGTCCCAATATTTTTTTCGTAATTTTTTGACACCCATAGTCCAATCAATTCACTAATCAAAATCAAGCCCATTAAGCCTAATTCAAATTTAAATTGAAATTGCTAATCCAAATCTTAGAGGATTTGTACGTTTCATGAGATTGATATTCTGCCACTGCCCTCACCCAGATTTTCCTCTCTTTGCACACCCTCTCTCACACACTCCCTCTCCCACATCCCTAAATTAAATGTTCATATAACAACTTATCTCTTTAAATCAACAAACCAACTCAACCCTAACAAAACTCACGTACCCATTGTTGGCCGCCACCCTCTTCTCCTTTTGTGCACCCACCTGGCCGTCGATGGCCACCACCTGACCCCCCCGCCCCCCGATGTCTGACCAGCCCTCCTCCTCCTTCTCCTCCCTCTCCCTCCTTAAAAAGCCACCAAAACCCCAAGGAAAACCCAAGAACAAGCTGCCTGAAAACAGCAGCACAGTCTGCCGAAAAATCGCCGCCGTCACCGCTCTGGCAACCCCATATGATGAACTCCACCTCCCTCGGACTCCTCTCAAATCCCACTATCACATGCAACTCTCCTTCCCCTTCCCTCTACTCTCTATCTCCCTCAAAACCCTCTCAAACACAACACAATCTCGGTTTTGGACAGATCTGTCCATCGCCGAAAAAACGCCATGCCCAGCCACCTCCGGTGACCACCCTACCGCTGTTGGACTCCCATCGAACCCCCTATCAACTGCAACTACCCTTCCTCACTTCTCTCATCTCTATCTCCTCAAAAACCCGTTGAAACCAAGCCCTATCGGCTGTTTTTGACAAATCTGTGCACTGTTCTTCAACGCTGATGCCCGGCCATCTTCGACCACTTCTGGTGACCACTCCACCACCATTAGATCCCTCTTGAACCCCTTTAACTACTGCAAGTACCCTTTGACTCCTCTGGTTGCTGCTTTTCTACTGCGACGTGCGACAACGACCGTTGCACGAATCTGTCATCTTCGTCTTCTCACGACCGTCCACCGCCGTGTGCTGACGCCGTTGGCCACCCACCGGGCCGAGTAACCCCCACTGACCTCCTTCAATCCCTGACAGCCTCCTTTGCCCTTCGGAGTTCACGCGCGTCGTCGAACTCATGTGTTTTTACCCGACGTTGCCGCCGTCGTGAAGATCTGTTGCGCTACCTGCAACGGGAGAGAGATCGTCGCTTACTCACTGTTCGTGCCACCACCTCACTGTCTGATAGTGTCTTGTTGTGCTACCCGCGGCTGAGACATTGCAGACGGCACCGATCCATCGCCGTTCAAACCCGACATCCGCTTTTCGACCAAGTCAAAAAGGTTAGTCCTCTAACGCGTAGTAAGAACCACCACTGTAGCAAATCGGAAACTTAATCTAAAAATCGTCAACAATAATTAAATTTCATTTCTTCTCCTTTAAAATGTTGCAAAATATTAGACATCGACGAAGGACTGAATATCTATGCACATAAGATAGATCGTCGATTAGGTAGAACCAAAACAAAAACGTGACTTTGACCGCTAGGGTAGCCCCGTTGAACCTAAAAATGAACTCTAATAGGAATGGTGAAAAACGTGTCCTGACACCGCCGTTGACCCGTTTCAGACGGACCCTCACTGACGCACCGACTCGACGAGACGCTCCAGATAGACGACGCACTCGCCACCACAGGCAAGTGTTTCTCACTTGCGTACTTTCGGCCACGTGGCCACCTGTCCCTTGAACTGTAAAAGTATGATTAAAGAGAACTGGACATGAAATGATAGCATCTGGGACCCCCTTGACATCTTAGACTTGACGACAAAGTCTAAGCACAAACAACAACTACAACTGACACCATGGGACTTATCTGTGTGTGCGTGTGTGGACCCCCTAGAATCAACAACAACAACAACTGCTACTGTAGGTTTCATTTGTGTGTGCGTGCGTGTGGACACCCTAGAAAACCTTTGCCCTTGCCATGTCATAAACATCTTGCACGTCATGTCTTACATAGTCTGCGGGCAATAAGACGCTCATCTAGCAGAGTGGGCAATCTTTGTTACGGAACACCTACGGGAAGCTCGGTACCCACCTAGCAGAGTGAGTGTCCCAGCAGACTGTGGAGATAGAGTCACTCACCTATCAGAGTGAGTGATCCTATACAGTGGTACAGATTCATCTACGAAACGTTCGTCGCTCACCTAGCAGAGTGAGAGATATGCTACAGACCGTGGGGATAGAGGCACTCACCTAGCAGAGTGAGTGGTCCTATATTGTCTTGTCTTGAGCACTCGGGTTTGGGGTAGGATTGAGCGGTCGCACGGGGAGAGGGTTTGATCCCCCTCAAACCGTAAGGCGTGAAACCTTCGAGTCACACATGTCTTGTCTTGTCTTGTCCTATCCCGTCTAGCTTAGTCCCGTAGTCGGTAGCACACGCTACGACTACTGCCTGTCACGTTTACTTTTCCTGCACCGCTTTACTTTCTGCATAGTATAACTGCCATGTCATAACTCCAGCATATTAATCAACCAGTAAAATGTTTCTCTTAATGACATTACACTTGCAGTAAAGTCTAACCCCTCCTTGTAGACTTTACCTGATGTACAGTTCCTTTTCTCTTAGGTGTTATAAGTCAGATGTTGAGCCAAAGTGTGTGGACGAGCCGGACATACCTGAGTACTTGGAGCCAGAGGACGTTGACCCGGAGGACGTACTTGACGAGGACCAGACTTAGACGTTCCCCACCATTGGGGACTTCCTGATGTTACTACTTTTTAGTTTGCGTGAGTAGTACCACTTTACTTTTGTCTAGGTTTGGTGCTTTGCACCATTAGTTTTTTCTGTTGTTGCAGCCATGCTTAGGCTTCTTTTATTAGACTTGTCTCATGCTGGACATTATCTCTTTTATAAAGTGAATGCATCCTTCTTTCAATACTTTTGTTGTTCCGAAATTTTATAAATGCAAGATCCTGTAATATTAAATGGTAACCCTATAAACGCTTATTGGGTCCGAGCCTCACGGCTCCGGCCCAAGTGAACCTTAGTCACGTTTCACTTCCGTCGTTTTGGAAAGCAGGGCGTGACACAGGTTAGGAGTTTTCTTGGACTTGCAAGCTTTTTTATGAAGAATTTTATCACATCGACAGAACCATTGAATGAACTGGATAAGAAGGATGTTCGATTCAAGTGGGGAGAAGCTCAAGAGAATGCTTATAAACTTCTGCTAACTGGTAAGTATGGCATGAGGGATAATTTTAATGTTTTCGACATCTCTCCTTATTTTGGTGCAGATGTTGAAGAGTCGAGGATGACTCCTTTTCAAGAGGGGGAGGATGAAGTGACCCAGCCCATCAACTTACAAAATGAAGACCACATTCTAAGTGAAGGCCCAATAACAAGAGGAATGCTAAAAAGAATGCAAAATGCAATTGGAGCCCTAGTAGAAGCATTGCTGGCCCAAGAAAGTTGTGATCACAAAGAGGCCTTAGTCTTGCGAATCCAAGCCCAAGAAATTAAGGCCATAATTCTGAACTCATTCATGGGGGAAGATCAATAGTCATGTGGCCATAAATCTTAATGCATTCATTGGGGAAGATCAAGATTCATGTGCAACAATAATTCTGAATTTTTTGGGGGAAGATCAAGAGTCATTTGCATCTAATCAATCTGAATTCACGGGGGAAGCTAAAGAGTCAAATGCAACAACCACCATTAAATCTGAATTCATTGGGGATATCTAGAGCTAAGAAGCATAAACTTATGAATTTTAAATGTAATTTTCGTGCACAGCATTATGCTAATAATTTCATGCTGTCTTTTGGTCTTCCCTGTTGAATTTTCTGGTTTCTTAGGGCCATAAATACGACATCTGGCCTAAGTCGGTCGGAAGAAGTTATCAAAACAGCAACGAAAAATATCGACTTAAAACAATTTTAAATCAACGCCCTAAAGGGAACAACCTCTAGCCAAGTTCTCTATTATCCCGGTGTTGGGTCCGACCAACCCCTAACGACAGATTTATCTAACATTTGCAATTTATAAACGCATGTTTAATTTAAACTATATACCTTTCACTTCGTTTCCACAGAATACAAATAGTCATTTTCAGCAACATTTCTTTGGCCCCACGCCGCTTCTCCCATGATGAACCACGTCCCGAGCCGCTCCTCGTCCCGAGCCGAACTGCTTCCTGAACTGCACCCCGTCCCGAGGCGAGCAACACCCTTGTCACTGAGCCAACCATGCACTGAAGAAGATTTCTTCTTGAGTGGATCCTCCGTCAAGATTTCGGGTCCGATCTGAGCTCATTCGTAGTTTTGCTTAGAGCCCGAACATGAGCAATGAAGAAATTTAGGGAGAAAGAGAATATTTAATTTAAGCTCAGATCCGAGCTTGCTCAAGGTTAATGGAGCTATTCATATCTAGAGCTTGGAACGCGTTTCAAGGAGGGGAGTATACCCCTATTTATATAGGTGACCACCCTCCTCTGTTCTCATATCCGATGTGGGACTAAAAATTTTTGGAGAAAAAATTAATTAAAGTTTGCCTTTCACAAAGGCCAAACTTTAGCAAATTTTTCCCTCCTTCCTGTTGAGCCTTACAAGTATTCAAATCGAAGAGGGTTAACCGATGAACCCGTAGGAAGAAATGACACTCTATTCCGAGTCCATTTGACCATTCAAACAAGGGTCCAAAGATAGCCCAAAACCATGCATTTCGCAAAAATGCATCCGCCATTCCAGCTAGGGTTCGCAACCCAAGCATGGGGCCCATCGCATGTGCCCCACCTAGCCAGCGCATGCCAACAAGGTGCGCACCCAACACGCGTCCGTGCAGGGTGGATGCTATGCTCGCACCCGCGCTGGCGCGGGCGGGCGGGCCCCCGCCCGCATGAAGCGGGCAGGTCCCGCACGCTGCCTACGGGTGTGGGCACCCGTTCCTTTAGCGGGTGCAGGCACCTGCCAGCCTAGCGGGTGCGGGCACCCGGTTGCTAAGCGGGTTTGTCGCCCTCCTAGTGAGAACCCGACCCGCAATGCCCAACTTGGGCTAAATTCATGTTTTTGGCTATATTTTGCAAATTTGGAGTCCGTTTTTACGCGGTTTGAACCTGCATTTAGATCGGGACTATTGATTCTTAGTGAAAAGTGTATATTTATAAGCCCTAACTACACCTATCTTGTGCATATAACTCATTGAATCATGCTCACTTAACTATATTTGCATCAATTCTTCATCTTTTGAGCATATAATTTTATTTCAGCACAATTTCACTCTCCAAAGCTTTATAAACATGAACTGCGTTTTCACATATTTTTCTGGATTTTTCAGTAATCCCAAAGGGGACAAAATCAAGTAATTGGAGAAGTGAACATGGTACCAGGACAGTCGACTGTCCTTACAACGACAGTCGCCTGGAGCAAGCGAAAGTGCAACACACTTGCCTGCAGAAGGATTGACAGTCGACTGTATGACTGTATGACTGTGCAGTCGACTGTTCGTTCTTCAGCAGTTGACTGTTTCATCTCCTTCTGAAGGGCGAAGGAAATCTAACTCTCTGTCGATTTGAAACTTTTGCAGCAGGCGACTGAAGCACAAAAGTCGCCTGTGTCATTCACAGTCGATTGTGATTTTCAAAGTAGTTCCATGCCCCCTTTTGAAGCTATGTTGCCTGACCAACGACAAGCGACAGACGTTTGTTCAGCAGTCGCCTGTCGCGGGTTTTTCCTGGCGGATCTGGGTTGCAAGAAACGGGTTTTTCTTAACCGGATTTCTCTCCAGTCATTGTGGGCCGTTGGATGCTTCTTTGAAGGGGTAGGATGCAATCCCATGGGGATTAAAACCCCTAAACTCTGATATAATGCGGAGCAAGTTGGCCAGGTCGTTTTTACTGTTCCATTGGGGGTTTAGACCCTCATCTTCTTCCCCAAAGGCCATGGCTAGGGTTGGAGGCCATTGGAGCTTGGTGGAGCTTGGCAGAGGATAAAGAGAGGTAAGGCCAGCGTTTTTAGGTTTCTATTTGGTGATCTCTTCCCCTCTCTTGTAACATTTGGTTTCTATTGTTTTGTAATGAATATTATTGAATGATTGTTAAATGAGAGTGAGACCCATTTGATAGTTGTTTGATTTTTGGCTTGTAATGAATGTTTATTTGCTTTGCTTAAATGATTATCAAGTTTCTTTCATTATGAAGGCCTAGAGCCATTTGTGTGTGGATTGGGATTAACTAGGGTTGTGTGGTTGATTAGTAATTATTCATCTCTTGCATTTAATTGGATTTAGCATACCTTAAAATGGGTGAAAATAGTGTTGATTGATGGGTTGTGCACAATATTTCATTGAGTCATGCACCACTCTTGGTGGGACTGTAGAACGGTGGTGTACATTAAGGGTCACACCTACGTGCACCATCCTTGCATTCTATTGACACGGATGCAAGGATTGACTCACGAGTTTAAGTTGGAGATTTCAACCCACTAATCAACACACGGATGAATCGTGCATTACCCTTGGTGGGGTCGTAGAATGGCGGTGTGCCTTAAGGGCATTACCTATGTGCACAACCCCGCATACCTTGAAATGGATGCGAGGGTTGATTCATTTGGGATGAACCTATTGCTAATCAACCTATAACCCTAATGATATCCTATTACATACACTTCTCCTTGCTTGACTAGCTCCCTACTTTAGTCTACACCCTACCTACCTTGTGTTTGGCTCGATCGTATCACCCACACTTCCACTCACCGCAGTTGTTAGTTTAGTTGGTTGTACCAATACCTTTAGCCTTTCCTTAACCAATTGAGATTGTGATTGTGAAACGAGTTGTCACTGTGGATTCGACTCCATACTCACGAGTTTATATTGCTTTGACACTCCTACCCTTGGTAGGCGAGCGTGTGCATCCTACTTGGATTGTGCACGCCCTGCGGTCAATCAATTTGGCGCCGTTGCTAGGGACAACAGTTTTCACACTCACATTTTTGATTGGTTTTAGACACTTTAGGTGTAGGACTTCTAGCTTAGTGTTGAGTCTTTTTGGTTGTTTATTTTATACTTTTTTGAGTCATTTTTCTTTCTTTCTTTATTTTATTTTAAAAATCTTTTGTATAAAATTTTTTCTTATGGATTCATTTTCAAACTTTAGCGATGTTTATGTGGAGGATTTCCAACTCCCACCGTTTTTCACGGTATGGGGTTGGAAAATCCTAGTTCATTTATGCAAAAGTTTGAAAATTGGTGTAGAAAAGAGTTTTGGGATTTGTTTGATGAGAACACTTGTGCAGATTTTGTTTATTTTAAAGTGTTCCCATATACTTTGAGAGATGATGCTAAAATTTGCTTTGATGCTTTTCCTCGAGATTCTTTTTCTACTTGGCTTTCTTTTCAGACTGATTTCCTTCGGGCTTTCTTTCCTATTTATTATAGGAATTGGGTACAGATCACCAGGCATTTGAGCAGCTCATGGCGAGCTTTGTCCAGTTTGACGGTGAGACTTACTGTCAGGTTTTGGAGAGGTTCGATGATTTAATTCTTGGGTGTCCATGCCATGATTTTCGCGTAGAGGATCTACTTCAGATTTTCTACATATGGTTGCAGTCGTTGACGCGGTACTTTGTGCAGATGAGCAGTGGTGGAGATTTCTTTGCATACACGACAGATGATGCATGGTTGTACCTGAGGGACCTAGCAGAGTGGGAGCAGACTGCACCATCTGGAGAGCCTTCACTTGGATATGAGGATGATGGCCAGTCCCCGGTTCCACTTCAGGATGCTGAGCAGCAGGTTCAGTGCCAGTTTGAGGAGCCACTTTTGGACTCTTTTTCTTGCGACCCCATGGGATATCTAGCAGAGCAGGATGTTGAGTTGCAAGAGAGCCAGGTAGAGGATATTAAGAAATTGCACATTGAGGACCAGGAGGAGATGGATGATGGAGTGCATGTCACCCATGATGGAGACACGATGCAGTTTCGTTGGGTTGGTGGTGATGATGAGATGGAGATGTGTCCAGGAGAGAGTGAGATAGATGACATCCGAGTGCCTGAGTCACATCGCCTATTTGATCCATTACCACATTTGGAGGTGTGCGAGTATCTTGGATGGACTGCTGAGATGGTTTACTACGGTGATTTTGAAGAGGATGAGTGCACAGGATACAGCCTACATACTACTTTGGAGCCCGAGCCCTCCCTCCCTTCAGATTCAGTTCAGCAGCCATCACTTTAGACACCTCACAAGACACACATCAGTCCATCATCCAGGACGATGATATTCAGGGTAGCCCACAGAGTCTAGGGATGACTGCAGAGGCCATTACCTTCGAGGACAAGGATTCGACAAGCACCAGTGACTGCGAGATGATCTACATTGAGCATGCACTGTCTTCCCCTCCACACTTACCCCTGCAGCCATTTCACCTTCCTCCTAATGTTTCGCATCAGCCAGGTGATAGCATCGCCATTCAGGGAAGTTCTCATCACACTTTTTCCTTCATATCTGAATCTCAAGATTCATTTCCATATATCTTAGATTCAGATTGTCGTCATATAAATTCATCTCCTTATTTTTATTGTGACTTATTTGGACTTCCTTCATTGGAAGTCTCACTTATTTTCCTTGGATTGACACAGCTTGTCTCCCGCAGGACATATGAGTATATTCTAGGGAGATGCTGGTGTTGAGTATTGGCTCCCCGGATTTGGTTTTGGATGATGAACAAACATAAATATATCGTGAACTAACTCTGTGTGAGCGCAGTTATGGAGATCGTCGCCAAACTTCTATGAACATCCAAAGCGACGTCTCAAGACTTCTCAAAGCACGTGATCATATGCCTAAAGCTTCGTTGAAGCTCATGGACCATTATTGAAGTCATGAAGATTCGATTGAAGCTTTTTGAAGACGGTTCGTCAAGTTTATTTAATGTCTTCTAGCTTCTTTTCGTAGATTGTTAAGCCTTGAGTAGGTCTTACGTTTTAATCTTCATAACGCTCATATCTTAGAGCTAGGATCTTAGTAGAAGTCCATACAAACTTTCCCGAAGCTTCGCGCTTCGATTCGTGACTTCTTGTGCATGTTAGTTGGTTCAAGAAGAAGAACCAACCGACTAGATGGTGATCTAGTCGGTCGGCAAAGCTTCTTGGACCGACTAGAATGCCTTCTCAATTCTAAGCTCTTTACTGTTTACAGTTAGTCGGTCCACGTTGAATCACCGACCGACTAGTTGATGAACTAGTCGGTCAGTGATCCTTCTTAGACCGACTAGTTGAGCTTCTACTGTACAGCCATAGTTACTGTTTATCGTTAGTCGGTCAAAGAACGTTTGTCGACCGACTAGTTGATGAACTAGTCGATCAACATTTGTTCTTAGACCGACTAATTCTACTTGAAGTCAGCCTTCTTTATTTCGACTGTTAGTCGGTCAATTAACATTCACCGACCGACTAGTTGTGAAACTAGTCGGTCGGCAAGTCTTCTTAGACCGACTAGTTGTCTATCTCCTGTACTTCACCATTTGGCTGTTCAACCGTTAGTCGGTCTATGTTGTATCACCGACCGACTAGTTAATGAACTAGTCGGTCAGTGATCCTTCTTTGACCGACAAGTCTGGTTCAGAATAGAGCCGTTGGAGCTTTAATTGAAACGTTTTTCTCTCTCTCTCTTTCCTCTATCCTATATATACTTGGAGTGCTGCATTCATAGCATTCAAGGTTGATATTTATTGAACTTTAGAGATCAAAGAGAAAGCATTTAATCCTCATTCAAAGCTCTTTCATTTCTCACTTGAATCTCTCTCTCACTCTTATTTCAAAAGAGAGATTCATTGATTGTGAGCCTTCCAAGCCAAGTGCTTGATTCTAGGTCACCAACAACCTCCTAGGTCTCCATTGCTGGTCATCTACTTGGAGCTAGGGTTTGGTGCCTTCATCTTCCCCCAAAATCCGTTTTACCCTAATTCGTAAGTATACTCAAGGCATAGGGTTTTGTCGGTAAGAATTTCATATTTCATTTACTTCGTTATTGTAAGTGTTTTACTCTCGGTTGTGAGAGTTTGTTTGTGATCCCGGGTTGTGGGAGTCACAATTTCATTTGTGTATGATTTGACTTTGTAGAGGTTTTCTACAAGTATTTCATAGTGCAAATTTGAGTTAGAGGATTCTAACTCAAGTATCCGGAGGGAATCCGGGTGTTTGGGACGTAGGATCACCTGGAACAAGTCGGGGAGACTTGGGTGGATCCGAACCCGTTAAATTGCTTGTTTGCGATTGTTTTCTTTGTTGTCAATATTTACATTTCCGTATTTCTGCATTGTTGGTTGAGTTTGCAAGATAATTAGGAATTATCCTCTTAATTATTTTAATGTACTATTCACCCCCCTCTAGTCCTTGTGCAGTAGCTTCTTAGGACATTACATTTGGTATCAGAGCCAAATACCTAGCTATGTCTGCCAACGACAACAAGACCGTTCGTCCACCTTCAGATTACAGCACCTTCAGGAACTGTGAAGGAGCTTCTTCGGTGATGGAAGGACACTCCTCGACGAGGCCTCCCTTCTTCAACGGTACCAACTACGGGTACTAGAAATGCCGGATGGAAACTTTCCTCTGGAGTGCTTCATTGTGGAGAGCCACGTTGACGGAGTACGTCGAGCCCGAAGAAGAAGATTTCGTGAAGTGGACTACCGCGGAGGTCACCGCGGAGGTAAGCAATGCCAAGGCAATGAACGCCTTGCAATGCGCTTTGGAGCCCGAGGACTTCAACAAGATATGCACATGTAAGAGTGCATATCAAATATGGAACTCCCTCCTCATCTTGCATGAAGGAACGAGTAGGGTAAGAGATTCTAAACTCGCAGTTGTAAATAAAGATTTCGAACTATTTCATATGCAACAGGGTGAGAAGATGAAGGAGTATTATGCTCGCTTCGTCGACATCACAAACGAGTTGGAAGCTCTTGGTAAGACCTACACCCAAAAGGAGAAAGTCTCCAAGATCATTGACAGACTTCCTTCTTGTTGGGAGAAACGTATCTTCGCCATCGAGGAAGGTAATGACATGAGTAAGTATACGGTTATTCAAATAATGTGTACCTTAATGTCTTATGAGGTACGCAAGGATAGCAAGCTAAAGTTGCAGGACAAGATGAAGTCCTACTTGAAGCAAGACGAGCCAAAGAAAAAGGCTATTGCTTTCAAGGCCGCTCCATCAACATCTACATCGACCGATGATGAAGACTCGGAAGACGAGTTGGACTTGGAATCCATGACCCTCATGGCAAAGAAGTTCAACCGGTTCTTCCGGAAAGGTAATTTCAAGAACAAATCCAAGTTTAGTTCTTCTAACGCCTCATCTCCTTTGTGTTTCAAATGCAATAAGGCAGGACACATGAAAGCGGATTGTCCTCAAAACAAGCAAAAGGAGAAGTGGAAGGCGCCGAAGTTCAACAAGTCAAAGAAGTATAAGAAATGGTACAAAAAGGGACTTGTCGGGACATTCACCGACTCCGAGGATGACTCCTCAAGTGGAGAGTCGGACGATGAGTAAGTGGAGAAAGCACATATGTGCTTCATGGCTATAGAGGAGCAAGATAAAGATTCCTCCTCCGATGATAGCGACAATGAAGGTGATGAGGTAACAATGGATGACCTTAGACATGCTAATGAGCAAATATGGTCTAAATACACTAAATTAGTAAATAGATATACTAAGGTAAAAGATGATTTAGCTAGCATCCAAATCTCGCCTAAACCTATCATTACCAACAACGACACCGTTGTTGAAGAGTTGAGAAATGAGATTGTAAATCTCAAGTCTCAACTTGAACATGTTCACATTAAGGATCCGGAGGAACACAAGATAGCGGATTTGACTTCTCAAAACTCGACTTTGAGTATTGAGAATGAGAATCTCAAATCTCATGTTTATGTGCTCACATCGCAAGTATCCACTTTAGATGCTTCTATGCGTTCTCTCACCGAAAAATATGAGTGCACATTAGGCCGAATTAACAAATTCAATAAGATAAGGACCATTTGGATAAAATCCTAAATGACTTACTTCCAGCCAATCACCACATTGGCTTGGGGTATACGATGGGAAGTTCATACAAATCGGCCACTACCTTTGTTAGGCCAACTTCTGGTGACTCAACGAGTGGTAGCAAACACTTTATTGGTAGTTCATCTACCAATGGTGCTTCCACCTCGTACACACCCTCGTTTGGAAAGAAACCCACTTTGGGTGGACCTCCATAGAAGGGTCATGCTTATATGTACACCAATACCATGCCACGTAGGAACACACATCCTACTCCACATGTTCACACATATGATGATTTCTATGCACCACATCCACGGGCACGTGCACACCATGTGAGACACCCTCACGCACGTGTTCCCCCACATGCATATGTTCATCCACACCATCCTATGAACCATTTTCATAATGCACCATTTCATCATGTTCCTTATGCCTATCCACGACATGCATCACGTAGAAATCAACAACGCATGCATGCTCCCAATAGGATTAGGGCTCCCAAAATCTTCACTATTTGGAGCCCAAAGGACACAAGCATGAATGAAAAACAAGTTTATATGAATTCTTATTTTATGAATATCGTGCATAGTGATAATTATGTGGGGAAGTCTAAGTCCAATTGGACTTGGCTTACAAAGGTCTAATCTTTTGGACCCAATGACATTGGGTACCATGATACGATATTTTCTATCTTTAGGTACTCAAGAAAAAGAAACGGAGCAATAAATTCAAATTTAGCTCCAAGAATAATTGGATACTCGATAGCGGGTGTTCAAAACACATGACGGGTGACGCTCAATTGCTCTCCGGAGTGGTGCCCATTGCAAATGGGAACCGGGTAGTCTTTGGAGGCAACGAGAGCAGAACCATCATAGGTGTTGGAAAAGTGGGTAATCCTTCTAAACCACTTATAAGTGAGGTTTACCTTGTTAAAGGATTAAACCACAATCTTATTTCAATAAGCCAACTTTGTGACAAAGGTTACAAAGTTAGCTTTGCGAAAGGAATGTGCCATATTTTGAGAAAAGATAATAATGATTTATTATTTTCCGGCACACGCCATAAGGATATATATATCCTAGATCTTCCAAGATCACATGAACAATGTCTCATTGCCAACACAAGTGAACAACACTTATGGCATCGACGTTTTGGTCATGTGAACTTTGGAACACTTTTTAAGCTTTCCAAGTTAAATTCTATTAGAGGCTTCACTAAGCTTGTCTTTCAAAAGAAAAGCTTTTGTGACTCGTGTCAACAAGGCAAGCTTCCTAAATCGTCTTTTAAACCTAAGAAAAGCATTTCTTCTAAGCGGCCATTAGAGCTATTACATCTAGATCTTTTTGGGCCAACTAGAGTTGCTTCATTAGGAAATGCACGATATGGACTTGTCATCGTTGATGAATTTTCTCGATTTACTTGGGTATTTTCATTAAGTAATAAAAATGACGCTTTCGAAAACTTCACAATATTTGTCAAGAAAGTACAAAATCTCATTGGAACCACCATTGTCACTATTCGTAGTGATCATGGAGGGGAATTTGAGAATGAGTCTTTTGAGAACTTTTGTGATGAAGTTGGTATTACACACACCTTTTCATTCCCTCGCGCACCTCCTCAAAATGGTGTTGTTGAGAGAAAGAATAGGACGCTAGTGGAGTGTGCTCGCGCTATGCTTGATGATAGCCAACTTGGCCATCAATTTTGGGCGGAAGCGGTACATACCGCTTTCTATGTGTTTAATAGAATACTTTTGAGGCCCGACACCAAACAAACTTGTTATGAATTGTTGTTTGGTAGATTGCCTCAAGGTAAACATTTTTGTGTTTTCGGCGCAAAATGTTTTATTAAAAACACGTATGGTAGTTTGGACAAATTCGATCCAAGATCCGATGAGGGGATATTTGTTGGATATTCCTCACGTAGCAAAGCCTACCGGATATACAACAAACGAACCTCAACGATCGAGGAATCACTTCATGTTTCATTTAATGAAGGCTTTGTCCCGACTAGAATTACTAATGATGATGACTCCATGGATGTCTTATGTGATTCTATTGGTAATTCTAATTCTATTGATTCTATTGATACTAACCCGACTAATGAATCTTTTGAGAATGTTCCTAGTGATCAGGGAATTCCCAAACGGCTTCATACCGTTCGTGACCATCCTCATGAGCAAGCCATTGGCAATATCCTTGATAGTGTCAAGACGAGATCTCAAGTCAACTACTTCGCTCATTGTGCCTTTGCCTCCTCGATAGAGCCAAAGAATATTAATGAAGCGTGCGAAGATGGTGCTTGGATCTTAGCCATGGAGGAGGAACTCATTCAATTCGAGAGGAATGAGGTTTGGGAGCTTGTTCCATTGCCTTCGAAGAACCACACTGTCATAGGGACGAAGTGGATTTTCAAGAACAAGACCGACGAGAACCAAATCATCGCCCGGAACAAAGCTCGGTTAGTAGCTCAAGGCTATCGGCAAGAGGAAGGTATTGATTTCGAAGAATCCTTCGCTCCGGTAGCTAGATTAGAATCAATTAGATTATTGTTATCTTTTGCATGCCATAAAGATTTTAAACTCTTTCAAATGGATGTAAAAAGTGCATTTTTAAACGGAGATGTTGGTGAGAAAGTTTATGTTTCTCAACCTCCGGGTTTTATAAATGAAAATTTTACAAATCATGTTTTCAAACTTAAGAAAGCACTTTATGATTTGAGACAAGCTCCTCGAGCTTGGTATGACCGTTTAAAGAATTTTCTTTTGGATTTAGGTTTTAAAATGGGAGAAGTTGATTCTACATTATTTGTTAAGTATTCGAATAATGATATAATTTTAGTTCAAATTTATGTTGATGATATCATTTTCGGTGCTACTAACTTCACTCTTTGCGAAGAGTTTTCTAATGTGATGAAGGATCAATTTGAGATGAGCCACATGGGTAAGCTCAAATATTTCTTAGGTCTCCAAATTCGCCAAATGAACGATCAATTTTCATCCACCAAACCAAGTACACGGTGGAGTTGCTAAAGCGATTTGGAATAGAGAATGCCTCCGGGAAGAAGACTCCAATGAGCACGACTACACATCTTGATAATGATACGGGTGGTAAAGATGTAGACATTCATCTATATCGAGGTATGATAGGTAGTTTACTATATCTTACCGCAAGTAGGCCTGATATTATGTTTGTCGTATGTGTGTGCTCGTTATCAGTCTCAACCTAAGGAATCACACTTAGAAGCGGTAAAACGTATTTTCCGTTATTTAAGTTACACACTTGACTTTGGATTACTTTATCCAAAGTCTAGCACGTATGAGTTAATCTCATATAGTGACGCAGATTATGCGGGATGCAAATCAGACAGGAAAAGTACTAGTGGCACTTGCCATTTTATAGGAAATTCTCTTGTCTCTTGGTTTTCCAAGAAGCAGAATTCCGTATCACTTTCAACCACCGAGGCGGAATATATTGCCACCGGTGCCGCGTGTGCTCAGGTTCTTTGGATGAGACACACTCTTAAAGACTTTGGTATAAACTGTGATACTTGCCCTATCATGGTGGACAACCAAAGTGTAATTTGTCTCTCTAAGAATCCGATACACCATTCCCGTTCTAAACACATAGATGTCCGTCACCATTTCTTAGATGATCATGTTGCTAAAAAGGACATCATATTAGTGTACGTTGAAACTCAGAAGCAAATCGCCGATATTTTCACGAAACCACTCAAGGAAGACTCCTTTGTGCGGTTGCGTCGAGAATTGGGGATTATGGGTGAATCCGAGATTTAGGATTCATTTTATTCAATAATCTTGCATGCTATCAATTTTCGTTATATTTGTTCATGCTTGATGTATTGGAATTTTCTGGATTTTTCGTTGAATTTTCGGAATTTACGCTCGATTTATTCATGAACATCAAATTTAAGATTTTCGATGTTTAATGGGGTAGTATAATGATTAATGAGAGTATTTCGATGTTTCGTCCAAGTGTGATTAGGAGAGAACTCAAAATTTCGAAATTTCAAATTTTTGAACTCTGTTAGTCGGTTCATGTTCATTGACCGACCGACTAGATCATCATCTAGTCGGTCAGTGAATGAACTCAGACTGACTAACTCAAGCCCTAAATTTTGGCTTCAGTTACTGTTTGCACGTAGTCGGTTCAAGCTCATTGGCCGACCGACTAGATCGTCATCTAGTCGGTCAGCGCTTGAACTGTGGCCGACTAAATGCATCGGCTGCTGCTTTGTCTTTTCGCATTCCGGTCGATTTAATCTCCCTCAGACCGACTTGATTCTTTTCTAGTCGATCCGAAATCATCTCTCAGCCCAAAACCCCGAAACCCCTTCGACTTCCCTCATTCTCTCCGCCGTGAGTCGATCATTTCCAGCCATCTCCGGCCATCTCCACCGTCGTCAGCCGTCGATCTTCTCTCCCTCTCCTCCTGCCGACCTAGGGTATAAATCTATCCCCTCTCTCAGCTTCTAGAGTTAGGTTTTCAAATCGATTTTAGGGTTGTGCTAGGGTTCGGCCTAGGGTTTAATCTTAGGGTTTCAGATTATTTTGTCGTTGATCTCGTTTCATTGCGTGTGTCTCGTCGTGATTATGGCGAAGACACGTGTTTCAGAGTGTTTTCTCACTACAAAGCGTTGACCGTGGACAACCCGGTCAACGTGGTCAAGGGGCCCGCTTGGGTCCCTCGGGGGCTTCGAGTCGGTGCGGATGGGGCGAGGGGAAGCCTCGGCCCGGGGTGAGACGCTCGGCCTCGGACGGTCGCGCACGGACTCGGAGGTAGGACGACGAGGGGTAGCCTCAGTCGTCCAGCTAGATGCGTGGTCGGCGAAGGGCGAGGGGAAGCCTCGGCCCTGGGCGAGACGCTCGGCCTCGGTGGGATGTGCTCGGCCTCGGTGGTCGGACGATGAGGGGAAGCCTCACTCGTCCAGCGGGGTGCTCGGTCGGCGAGGGGCGAGGGGGAGCCTCGGCCCGTTGATCAGATGTCCTCCTGCGTAGACGAGAATGCTCGTCAGGGGGCCGGACCTTGGTTCCGGCCAAATCCCCTCCGATGCCTAAGTCAGACAGAGATCTGAAAGAGGAGGCCCGGCGGAGACGGTTCGACTCGTAAGGAGATCGGAACGGCGTCTCACGGCACGAGCGGGGGAGGAAGGAGATGGAAAGGAGGAACTAGGTCGTTGATGGAGTACCTTAGGCTTTAGATACCTGAGATGCGGTCCCTTGCTTCGTCGTCCTCCTAGCCCTTTTAAAGAGCTCCCAGCGTGATTGCCTCTGGCCCACTTCCCTCGCCCGCCCTCAATCGTGCCCCCTCAATCCGCCCCCCCCCCCCCCCGTCGCCGCCCCTTGCGCCATGCCCGCACCTCCCCATTACCGTCATTTAGTGGTCGCGGAACCGGGGGAGCGGTTATCGCAGGAGTGGGCGAGTGACCAGCGGGTACCGGGGCCGGGTCGGATCGATAGCAGGGGGGTCCCTTAGTGGGTCTTGCGACACGGGCCGGTATACGTAGATGGGCTCTTGGCCAGCAATTGGGCTCCTGGGCTTGTGTCTTTTGGGTCTCGGTCAAATAGGCGTAACAATTGCCCCCATCGGTCGGGTTGATCAGCTTCAGCCTGTTCGGCTCGGCCGATGTGACTTCTGCCGATTTTGACAAGCTCGCCAGTCGATGCCGACTCATTTATTAGTCGTCATCATGAGTGGGCCCGTTCGATATTTTTAAGGCGCGGGCTCCGAAGCGCCGTTGGTCCTCTGATGCCGCCACGTGTGGCTGCAAGCTTACCCCACCGTTCGCGGGGCCGTCTTCAATTGAGAAGCTGAGGGGTTCGGGCGTCGCCATCGGTGGGATCGATCGGCCTCGGCTAGCTTGGTATAACCGCTACGCCTCCTGGGGTTCCGAGTGGCGCTTCAGTCGAGGCGTGGTCATAAATGTAGGTCATGATGAGGCGGATTGATTGGACTTCCCCTGGCGCCGATTTCGAAACGCCGCCAGTTCTTCGAAGCCTGCCGCGCGTTCTTGTCAGCCGCTTCGAATTCACCCCTGCGCCCGGTATATAAGATCCTCAGCCGCGTTGATCTCCACTTCTCTCTTGCTCCTCCCGTTATTCAAAGCTTTCCACAACTCGGAGTTTCCCGTCGCCTTCGCTTCCTTGCCTTCTCCAAACTAGTCAAAAAAAGGTAATTCCTCTCTCGCTTTCATCTTATGGCTGCTCTTAGGATAGGCGGTTCTGGTCAAAGGGCGAGGGATCCTCCGGAGTCCAGGCGGGGCGAGCCCCGGCTGGGGGAATCAGGTTCCCCCGCCGGGAGTCGTTCTCTTCAAGATAAGGGGAAGGGGAAACTTTTTCCAGACTACGCCCGTGATGACGTGGCGTCGGCTGCCGTGCGGCTTAATGTGCCCCCGGTTGTCCTCCATACGCCGTCGAGGACTCCTCCTTCGGTGGCCGCGGAGATCCGGGAAAGATATCTCTGCTTCCCATACGAGGTTCGAGTTCCATTTGTCGACGAGCGGATTTGCCTTCCGAGGAGCAATGAGGTCGGCGCCTACGTCGAGATGTTCCGCCTGGGTCTTCGCTGGATGACCTACTCCTGAAGGCCATCTTGTGGTCCCCGGGTAGGTCGCTTTTTCCTCCTCAGACTGCCCTGTGACTCATCCTGATTTCGGTTTCCTTTGCAGGGATGGCAGGCCGCGAGTTCGTCCGTGACGTCGATGAGCTGATCCATCGTGGAGCTGCTCGGAGCCGAGGCAGTACCTCCGGAAGGGCGCCTCGACGGACCGTTGAGGAGGAGGTGCGCCGAGCCGAGCCCTCTGTGGGCAAGGTAGTTGAGAAGGATGTGCGCCGAGTCGAGCCCTCCGTGGGCAAGGTAGCGGCCGTGCCTCCTGCCTCTTCTTCTGGCGATCTCCTCCCCGGGGGCGTAGTAAAGGCCGGACCTGCCCCACCAGCCCGAGAGGCAGGGGGTAATGACGGGTCCGGTGTAGTCCCCCTCGCCCTCGGAGCGTCCCCTCCTGTCCCCGAGAGTGGAGATGGGGCAAGGCGGAAGCGCTCTCCTTCGGCGCTCGTGGAGCCTCACGGAGGGAAGAAGAGGAAGGAGGATGCGGAGCCCTCCAGCCCGGCCAGTTCTGTGCCTCCTGCAGGCACCACCGGGGATCTTCAGGTGACTCTGACAACCACCCCCATCGCAGCGTCCCCGCTTCCGTCCCCAGGAATCGGAGCGCTATTGGCGAGCCATATGGCTTCCCTCGATGTTGCCCCCGGGAGTTCGGTGTTCGTCGACCGAGCCCTGGCCCAGCAGGTGGCCGAGAGCTCCGTCTTTCCCCGGGACCGCAGCACCCTCGAGAAGATTCCCGCCGACAAGGTGTCGGATTCTTTGGTTTGGGCCCTTCAACAGGTTCGGCCCTCTCGCAGTCCTTTCTTTCCCTTCACTCCCTTCTTAGCTCATGTCCCGTTTTCCAGGGGTCGACGCTCGCCGTGGAGCTGCAGCGGCGAGCCATCCTCTTGAGGAAGCTGGAGGAGTCCTCCATGAGGGCCCAAGAACGAGCCGGGGCGGTGGAGGTAGCAATGGTGAAGGCCCAGATGGAGTCCCGGCATCTCCAGCTCCGTGTGTCCGAGCTGGAGGGACGAGTGGGTGATCTCCAGGGAAAGTTGGAGGACGCCCTGCAGTCGGCTGAGGAAGCGGCGGAGTCGTTCCGCCTGGAGAGGGAGGAGCTTCAGAGGGAGTTGTCTGATCGGCGACAGGTGGCGCGGCTCGCGGAGGAGGTGGAGAGGGGCGTCGTTGAGACCCTGGGGAAGAGAATCCTCGAGGTTCTCAGGGAGGCCTTCGGTAAGTATGAAGACCTTATCGCCCCTCGGATCGTCGCCGTCGTCCAGTCTTCCTTCCGGGAATGTGTGGAGCGTGTTCGGGAAGCCCCTCCGCCAGTCGATCATCCTCGCTCCGAGCAGGGCGAAGTGCCCGAGGATGTGTCCTCCCGAGCCCGGGCCCTCTAAGCCGTCCCTCCTGGCCTTATCCTCAAATTTTTAAGCATCCGCTTCGCTTTGGGCCAGTCCACTTGAAATGGACCCCGCTATCTCCTTCGGCTTCGCTACTGGTTCTGGGGCCAATAATTGCTGGTTGCATGGCTGCCAACTTGGGTTAACTACTTTGGGTCTTTTGTCAACCAATTTTGTTCTGTTGGTGACGAACTTTGTCATTCGTCGTGAGTGGATTATCTGTAGAGAGGTCTCTTCGCCTTGATTCCCTGTAAATAAGACACATTTTTGTACCCGGGTTAACTGTTATAAACAAAATTAACTTACTCGGGCTCCCCGTGTACTTTGCGTTGCTGCCTTGTTCTTGGCCTAGGACTGGATGACGTTGGCGCTGGCTGGGGGGGATTCTCCCCAGACCTATGAGTGCAGGAGTCGGTCGGCGAGGGAAAAAGTTCCTCGGCTTAGGACCGGTCGGCGTCCGTGCCTTGGGGGAGTTGCCCCCAGACTTATAGGCGCAGGAGTCGGTCGGCGAGGGCAAAGTTCCTCGGCCTGGGACCGGAGCGCGGGAGTCGGTCGGTGAGGGCAAAGCTCCTCGGCTTAGGACCGGTCGGCGTCCGTGCCTGCTGGGGGAACTGCCCCCAGACTTATGAGCGCAGGAGTCGGTCGGCGAGGGCAAAGCTCCTCGGCTTAGGACCGGAGCGCGGGAGTCGGTCGGCGAGGGCAAAGCTCCTCGGCTTAGGACCGGTCGGCGTCCGTGCCTGCTGGGGGAACTGCCCCCAGACTTATGAGCGCAGGATTCGGTCGACGAGGGCAAAGCTCTTCTTCCTCCTCTAGTGAGGCGGCGGTCCCCATTCTTTTGCGCTATTGGTGACACGTCAGTTCCGTCGGGGATTTAAGAAAAGACAACAAGGGAATGCATTTGTACTCTCAAGAGTCCTGCCGGACTGGTACATTTGGAGGAAAAGGAAAAAAGGAAATGAAGCTAGACAGAGGGATGTAAACCTAGATAACTCCCTCTTACTAGGCTGCAACCGGGGGGAGAGACATCGCCCGCTTACTCTATGATGCGGAGGGGACCTTGGACGGTGTTGACCTTCTTCCCCTTGTCTGGCTGTGTGGAGGTCCCTTCCCCGTGGGCTGGCTCGTCGGCCTGGTTCCTGGCGTGCCCTCGGCTCATCAGCTTCTCGATATCCTTCTTCAAATGCCAGCAGTCTTCAGTGTCATGGCCATCGTCCTTATGGTACTTGCAGTACTTCTCCCTGTTCTTCCCACCTCTTTTAGCCTTCTGTGGGGGGCGATCAGCTCGCTCTTCCTTCTGTACGTGGGAGAGGATGGCGTCTGGGGTGGTGTCCCTCGTGCTTTCTCCCCGCTGTCTGTTCCTCGGCCTCTTCTCGGTCCGGTACCCTTCGGGACTGCCTCGTCCGCCGTCGCCGCGCTTGGTCCCTCGAGTGGCTTTTCTTGCGTCCTCGGCCAATGCCTCCTCGGTTAGCATGAAGCGTTCGGCCCTCGCCATGATCCCGGGGAGGTCCTTAGGGGGATCGTTGTGTAGGGACTTCTTGAGGCCTCTGTGGCGAAGCCCTTTCTTAAGGGCCGTCTGGACCACCAGGTCAGGAGGGCTGTTCACGTTCAGCCTTTCCGCATTGAAGCGGCGCATGAACTGTCGGAGCGGCTCGGACGGGTCTTGCACTATGTTGAACAGATGTTCAGCGCCAGGCTTGATCTGCCTCCCCGCCATGAACTGCTTGCAGAACAACTGGGTGAGTTCCTCGAAGCTGTCGATGGAGCGGCCGGGCAGGCTGTGGTACCAGGTCCTCGCCGCTCCCCTGAGAGTAGAATAGAAGCCCCAGCAGAGTAGGTCATCGTCAGCTCCCTGGAAGGACATGTCCCCCTCATAGTCCATCACGTGGTGTCCCGGGTCCCCTATTCCGTCGTACTTTCCCAGCACCGGGATTCTGAATCGAGAGGGGACCCGTGCGTCGGTTATTCTCCGTGACAAGGGGCACCGGTCTCCGTGGATGCCCCCGGGGATGCGGCAGAGGCCTGCCTCTGGCTCGTTCGGGGGTGGAGGGAGTACAGGCGCCGACGGGGCTGGCTCCACGGCCCTCGCCACGCTGGGGGTCGGGCTGACCCGGCGCTCCCGACTCCTCCCGCGGGAGCTCCTGCTCCGCCGTGATCGGTCTCTTGAGTGGTGTCGTTCACTTCTCCTGCGGCGGGACGACCGTGACCGACGAGATGATGCCGTCATCGATTTGCCCTCCGTCCCTTCGGTTTCCCGTCGGCTCCTTTCACGATAAAGGGAGGAGGCGCGTGACCTCGCCTGACGGGAGCCAGACCGCGTGAACCGACGCTCTGTGTTCGGTTTCCGGGTCCCGTGGTCGTCGACCACGGCGGACCGCAAGTGCGGGGGACCCCCCGCCCATCGATGGCTATCGTTCAACGCGCCTCCGTTGGACGGCGCGGGGCCGACAAGCTGCTGTACCGTCACGACCAACGTCTGGAGGCTCGCATTGGTCTCCTGAGCCAGGGCACGGAGCTGTCCCTGTGTGGCTAGTTCTGAGCCGCCGGTCTCTTCGGTTGAGTGGGCGGGGTGGCCGTCGACGTGCGTGTCCTCGGGGTTGCCGTTTGATGCGCCATTCCCCTCCTCCGGGATGGGGGTCATGCGCTTCCTTCCATTACTGGCTCGTGCTATTGTATGTGTGGTTTGCTTCTTCGTGGGACGGTTTTCGTTTCCCACAGACGGCGCCAGATGTTTCAGAGTGTTTTCTCACTACAAAGCGTTGACCGTGGACAACCCGGTCAACGTGGTCAAGGGGCCCGCTTGGGTCCCTCGGGGGCTTCGAGTCGGTGCGGATGGGGCGAGGGGAAGCCTCGGCCCGGGTTGAGACGCTCGGCCTCAGACGATCGCGCACGGACTCGGAGGTAGGACGACGAGGGGTAGCCTCAGTCGTCCAGCTAGATGCGTGGTCGGCGAAGGGCGAGGGGAAGCCTCGGCCCTGGGCGAGACGCTCGGCCTCGGTGGGATGTGCTCGGCCTCGGTGGTCGGACGATGAGGGGAAGCCTCACTCGTCCAGCGGGGTGCTCGGTCGGCGAGGGACGAGGGGGAGCCTCGGCCCGTTGATCAGATGTCCTCCTGCGTAGACGAGAACGCTCGTCAGGGGGCCGGACCTTGGTTCCGGCCAAATCCCCTCCGATGCCTAAGTCAGACAGAGATCTGAAAGAGGAGGCCCGGCGGAGACGGTTCGACTCGTGAGGAGATCGGAACGGCGTCTCACGGCACGAGCGGGGGAGGAAGGAGATGGAAAGGAGGAACTAGGTCATTGATGGAGTACCTTAGGCTTTAGATACCTGAGATGCGGTCCCTTGCTTCGTCGTCCTCCTAGCCCTTTTAAAGAGCTCCCAGCGTGATTGCCTCTGTCCCACTTCCCTCGCCCGCCCTCAATCGTGCCCCCTCAATCCGCCCCCCCCGTCACCGCCCCTTGCGCCATGCCCGCACCTCCTCATTACCGTCATTTAGTGGTCGCGGAACCGGGGGAGCGGTTATCGCAGGAGTGGGCGAGTGACCAGCGGGTACCGGGGCCGGGTCGGATCGATAGCAGGGGGGTCCCTTAGTGGGTCTTGCGACACGGGCCGGTATACGTAGATGGGCTCTTGGCCAGCAATTGGGCTCCTGGGCTTGTGTCTTTTGGGTCTCGGTCAAATAGGCGTAACAGCACTCATCCCGATTCAACCATCGAGCACGTCGCCCATGACCGTAGATTCTCCGCCTACGGACCCCCTGCAACCTAAACGCCGTTCCAAGACCACCCATCCATCGTCGTCGTCGCCTCCTCTTAAGAAGAAGAGGACGGCGACCGCTAAACCTAGATCGCAACCTAAGCCTAGAAAGCAGCCCGTGTCTCCAGCTTCATTCCGTGCTCCCACTCCTCCTGATGATTCTGACACGGAATACATTCCGAAGACCGAGCATACCGCTCGGGATCCTACTCCTCCACCCCGATCTAGCACACGTCAGCCTAAGGGGAAGGCTCCGATGCCAGTTGGCGGTGTCGATATTTCGCTATGTCGCGATGACCCGTTGTGTCTCGCGGCATACAACCGTATCGAGCACTGTCCGCTGTTATTGGAGCATTTCGTTCAGTTCTCCGATTTCCCACATCTAGCTGATCTTCTTTCGTCTAGTGGCCTTATCGATTATCTTCGATAGGACCCTAAGGCGAATCCACACCCATACCCCCGTCTGGTCAAGCTTTTCTACGCTAACCGTGTTCACGGTCAGTACGACGAGACCCATTCTATTGAGACTACTGGCTTGGGGACACCGATAGTCCTCACGGCAGAAATCTTAGGGGATTTGATAGGTGTCTCCTCGTCTGGCATTCTTCCATCCGATATCTCTGTCAACGATATTTCTGAGCTTGATCAGGTGATGCTCGCCGAGATTTTCCATGCGATCCCTCCTGCCATGATTGGCGTCCCTTCGAAGTCCTTCAATCCGAATGCTTGGGTGCTTAACCTTATCCTGAAGTCGTGCCTCCTTTCGAAGTACGGCTCATCTAGCATACCCTCCCAGCCATTCCTCAAACTCATATACGCTCTTTTCATGGGGAGCGAGATCAATTGGGCGAGAATTATTCTTGACAAGATGGACTCCTTCGAATGTATTCGAAAGTCCACCAAGTCAGCCCATATTCCATACCCTTGCCTTTTGACTCTCGTATTCCGTCACTTCCGGGTCCCTCTTCCTCCCGATGATGAGCGTCCCCTCGGTCCCCCTCTGAATGCGACGGCCGTCAAGAAGTCTCTTGCGGCGCTTCTTCATGTTCAGAGGACGACCCCTTCAGCTTCAGCATCTGCTTCAACTGCTCCTGCTCCCTCTCCTACTCTTACTGAGCTTGCACGTTCATTGAAACGTGTAGAGTCTTGTTGTGCTCGTTCCGAGGAGATTCTCCCTCGCATCGCATCTCACTTTGGCATTGAGATTCCTCTGTCGGTTTCTGACGACGAGGAGATGGATGATGCTAAGCTCAAGGAGCTTATTAGATCTGCTGTCCATGCCCCTGAGGGTACTTCTGGTGCTGCTGCTACTTCTGGTGGTGCTGCTACTTCTGCCGGTGACCCCAAAAGCACACCTGCTGCCACCATTCCTCCGGTGGATGCTTCGTCTGTTGCTGCTCCTGAGACCACTCCTGTCGTGCCAGAGATCTCTACTCCTGCTGACCCAGTGACCACTACTCCTTCTGCAGAACCTGCTGCTGCTGCAGATCCTCCCGCTGCCTCCTGAGCTTCTTTGGAGGACTCTCCTGTGCACATTGGATGATATATGTAGTTGTGAGAGAGTTGGGTAGGATAGATGGTGGTTGTGGATTTTTGATACTTTTGGATGTATTTTGATGTATCTCTTATGGAGTTTTTTGATATTTTTGTATGTATGTGATACTCTGATATCTATTGTGACATATGTCGTATGATGTGCTTCGATCGTTCGATCGTTATTTTGTATGTTGGCGGATTTATACTTTTGATGTATCCATGGTTCATCTATTATACATTTGACAGCGATTTTTGAATCCTAGGGCTGACTAGGATAAGCTGACTAGGACAAACTGGTTGATAAAAGACGGCCAAGATTTAATCTTAGAAAATCAACGGTTGAGATGAAGATTTGAAATGAAAGGTTTGTATTGGAAAATAGTTCTCTCATTTAATTGTGGGTCCCAGTTTGCTGGTTGCGTGACCTCGAGAAGAGCAAGAGCCCATGCGTGCCTCGGGGAGAGCAAGAGCCCTGTGTGGCCTTCGTCAGCGTCCTCGGGGAGAGCAACAGAAAATATTGAAGCGGAGGAATCTATCTTCATCTTCCTCTCACCGTTCAATTTAGTTTTCACCCTCAAATTTTCATCCCAATTTGTAATTTTTCCTGTCTTTGTTTGTTTCAGATCAAATCGATTTCTCTCCTCAATCGATTTATCTGCCGAAGAGAAGAGCCTGTTGCTTCTAAAATCTAACCCTGTTCACAAAAAGATCCCACTTTTGATCCAGTAAGGCAAGCCCGTGTGCGCGTTGCTCATCATTGTTGAGTACGCTCGGGCTCAAGCTCCACGAAGGCAAGGGGGCTCAAGCTCCATAAAGCTCCATGAAGGCAAGCCTTGATCCTGCCCAAAGATCCCTACACTCGGGCTCAGGCTCGATTCTAGGCCGATTTCAAGCTTTACGAAGGCAAAGGGGCTCAAGCTCCACGAAGCTCCATGAAGGCAAGCCCCGATCCTGCCCAAAGATCCCTACGTTCAGGCTCAAGCTCGATTCTTGGCCGATTTTATTGACAAGAAGGTAACGAATTTAGTGATGACCTGGGGTTTAATTCTGTTCCAGCATAATTTTGTGTGGCTCATCTTTTGTAATATTTGGGTACAATTTGTGATTTTGTTGCCAATTTAGTCGTCATTCTTATCATTTTGTGGCCCCAAGTTCGTTTGTGGTGTTATGATCAGGTATACAAATGTGGAACTATGCTTCACAGATTTGCAGATTTGTTATGTTTTAACAGATTCACTGATTCAGAGATTTCACAGAACTACCATCCAATAGGAAGAGGCTTCACAGATTCACAGATTTCAGTTCGCTTCTATGATACCCTTGGTCTCTGCTTCTAGCTTTAAAGTCAGGTTCGCTATGATTTCACAGATTTCACTTCTATGATTCACAGATTTTGGTTCGCTTCATTTATTTTCCTTTTCCTTGCTAAAACTTAGGGAAGTTCAAATGAAGCTGTGAGCAACTTGAAAGCATTTGAATGTTGATAGGAGCATTTGAATGTTGAAAGCACTTGAAAGCAAATGAACTTAGACCATGAAGCTGAGCATAAAAACAGTGAAGAGGTAAACAATGAATTTCATATTTGTGTTCCAAAAGTGTGCAAGCAAAATATGCTAATAGCAAGGATATCAACTGTTATCAAACCATGCGGCTTTGTATCTATTTGAATTGTTCACAAATTAATCAAAATTGTGGCATTGCTTTCACAAATCGATTATGGTCACATTCCTTCTTTATCAAAACTTTAAGGATGCTCATGTTGTAGAAATTTGTTTTCTTAGATTGGGTGTGGAATTATATCTTTAAGTTAGATTTAAGTTGCTAAGAATGGCGTCCACCTAAAAAAGCCTTTATGAAAAAGACTCCACAAATCTCCAAAAGAAATAGCAACACCAACAATATTTTGGAACCCCACAATAGCAACCCATGTGCCCAATAATAATGGGGAGCCCCACAATAGGCTACTGTTTAAGTTTTAGGCCGCCCGCGGTAGAGGAACACAAGATTGGTGAACATGTGCTGGATGGTGTAATTTCAAATTTTGGGTATGATCAAAATTTATAAATTTTTTGGTTTTTAGTAAATGAGCTTACTTTAATATATAGATTTGTTTTTGTTTGTAGAGAATGGATTTTTGATATGGAGAGTTGCAGATTTTGCAAAAAATCCTCTCATCATTGTCGGATCAGGGAGAGTTTTAGGCGATGGATGCATCAAAATCTTCACTGATGCTTCAGCACCACTCGATACTTTGTCGAAGCAGTCATCACTGGATTCAATGGGTTCGGGTGAGTTTCAGTTTTTTGATTGTTGGAAGTTAATTTTTGAGTTTTTCCTGTTGTGAATTTTTGTTTGAATTTTTTTCAGACACGGCCGGCTGATTTTGCAAAGTCAAACAGACGTTTGAAATTTTTTTCCCACATCTGCAACAAGAACATCGAGTTGAGTTGATTTTGGAACAAGGTTTTGATTCGATTTTAGCTAACATTTTTAGCTTGCCAAATATGGTGGAGAAGTACCAACAACACTCGGTTCATTAACAGATTTCAGGTATTAAAAGATTGGAAAGCCCATTTTTTAATTGAAACACTCCATTTCCAATTAGAAATATGTTATTGCCATATTCATATTTTAATTGGAACAATCCATTTCACCCTGCATATTCATTCTGCATTGTATCATATTTAAGTATGCTAAACTGGATTTTTCCATTTGTATCCAAAACTCAACATTCTACATGTTTTCATATTTCATTAACAAATTTCAGGTATTAACACATTTGACAATCCATTTTAGTTGGAAATTTCCTTTTCCAATTAGAAATATGTTAATGCCAGATTCATATTTTTATTGGAATAATTCATTTCACCCTGCATGTTCACCCTGCATTGTATCATATTTGAGTATGATAAAATGGATTGTTCCAATTTTCTCCAATACTCAACATTCTACATGTTGACCATGAATTGTTCCAATTGTATCATATTTCTTTCTAATTGCATATACACCGAGCACCATCCATTTTGAGTATGTTAATGCCTGATTTGTATCACTTTCTAATTACAATATGTTACTGCAGATTATCCAAATTTCAGCAACTTATATATACCTTCCAGATTATTAATTAGCTTTGTATCACTTTCATTTTTCATATTTCAACATGCTTTCATTAACTACGATGAAATCCAAATTTGAATCACTTTCATTAACAGGCTTCCTGAGTAATTATGGCGCACCATTGATTTTTTTCTTCTAAGATTCATCTATCTATTCCTAAAACAATTCATCTATATCTTAGAAATGATGAGTTTTCTCAGAAATTATGTTTTTGAGACTCTGGGATTAAATTCAATTATGATGAATTATCTCTTAGAAATCATGCTTACAGTCACCACCGGAAGCATCAATACACAGCAGGGGCTTCAGCATCAGCATCAGGACGGGATGGTCTCTCATCTCTTCGCGGGAGGCATCGCCGGTGCCGTGAGCAAGACGTGCACTGCTCCTCTTGGTCGCATCACGATTCTATTTCAGGTGATTTTATTTGTTTTCATGTTCTTTTATTCGTTTGATTCGGTTAAATATTGAAATGTTAAATATGAAATTCTCAAATATTTAATAGTTCTTCATTGTTACTTACAGCCCCTAAACCAACTTAAATGTAAGATTGTTACAAAAACCCGGGTGAACCAAACCTTCACACCCATAAATACCAGGTGAACAAATAGCAAGAGATGTCCAGAATGGACATGAATAGTTGTGAGACAGGATATTAATGCAGTGTTAAGAAAGGATATAGCCTGTTGAATAAATACCACCATTTTACAGATCAGATTAACATTAATGCATGAATTCATGCTAGAAGATATACAAAACATAAAGTAAATATCAATGATGGCATTTTCTAAAGCATAACTGTTTTGTAAATTTTCATCGTGTTTGCAGGGGAGAAGTTGGAGAAGGTATTCTCTAGGGCCGTAGTTGTCATATGGTTGTTTGCAATCTTCATACTGACATCAAGCTACACTTAAGCTCAATGCTAATAGTGCGAAAACTGCCAACGACTGTAAGTGACGTTAACCAACTACAAAGGAATGGAGACTAAGTTATCAAAAATGTACCTTTGAATGAGCAAATATGTAATAGTTTAGATTAAATTGTCATACAACGAGCAAATAACTCAAGTAAATAGGAATATTATTATTTTTTCAAGACCTTTACAATAAACATGATTGAATCAACAGCTTATGGTTTGCCATTCAAAATTTTACAGGTTTGCCATTCAAAATTCAACTTTTTGAGGAAAGCCTGCTGGTTTGCCATGAATGATGCTCTCCTCCTCTAGCTCTTTTACCGCTTCACCCTAGAAGAGAGTGCTTTTTTTTTATTTTTGGGGATGTTTGGGTGAACGAAATTATGAGTAGATTAATGCTTAGTGTTGGTTAGTCACTCTTTGTTTGCTTTAGATTTGTTTTGATTTTTGAATCTTTCTTTGGTAGAGATTATGAATGGCGGTAGCGAAATTTTATCAAATGTACTTTGGTTTGCAAGCATGTGACTGCCAATAATATTTGTAAATTGAGTTTAGTTGTTCTAATACTTGAGTTGTTTTGATACTATTTAATTCGTGTTTCTAATTAAATGTACAATGAAACTTGCGTTGTTCCAATACTTGAGTTTTTATGATCCCTTTATGTTTCTAGCGTTGCTCCCATTGTGTTGTAGTTGGATGTAAATTCTCCAGTTAAGCCTCGATGCCTTTTGCCCTTCTCCAGTTAACAATGTGAGTCTTGAAATCAGCAAATACGTGTAACAACAAAATGTTAAATACTAGAATAGAATACATTGAGAGAAAAGGTTCAACCAATTTATTAATCGTTAGTTTCAGCAATCCTCAGCACTGCACCACGGATCGGAACGCACTGCACCACGGATTGGAACACACGAACCAAATTGCAGTTAAAGGAGGGTAGTGCGAATTATGGAAAAATTGATCACATGCAAAAACAAGTTTCCATAAGCTTTTTGTCATGAAATTCGCTGTTCTTATTTATATCCTAATCTCCAATCTACTCGACTCCTTATCTTTTCTGTCAATTGAAACTTTGCTAATGTCTTCCATGCACGCATCTATATTGTGCTTCTGATGGAATTCTTCACCAGTTGGTAACTTTCTTTGAGATCCATCCGATGACAGGCTATACACTATATGTAAAGCTATTCCGGATCATGGACTCAAGTTTAGAGGGCCAATACCTGAAGAATTGAGCATGCACTGTTTCTACGCTTGCATTGCAGTGCATCAGAAATGAAGCTAAGCTCAGGCCTAAGATGTCCGAGGTCCTGGCCACGCTTGAGCCTCTGCAAGCCTACAAGGAAATGGTCTTAGATTTAGCTCCGAGGACACCAAGGAAGCGCACACATCCACCAAAGGCTGATGGATCACCTCTGACATCCCATCGGTGGTCCCATGAGGTTCATCGATAGGATGCTTTCATTGTAAATGTGATGGCGTTTCACATGATCTTTTTTTGGGTTTTCCTTTAATTGATCATTTCGTTTGTAAGAGCTTTCATATTGTGAAGCAGTGTGATAATGGTTTTTTTCATGTAAATTTAAGAAGTTTAATTCCACAAGTTTTTACCATTTTTAAATCTCTATTCTGTGTGTACTATTGTTTCCATTCTGGTAGCAACCAAAATGTAGAAGGCCGTGTTATGAAAAAATTACAGGCAAACTAACACCAAACAAATATTAAGATTAAAATTAAGATTTTTAATTAAGATTTAAAATATTACTAAGTAGGAAAACTATATTTAATTAATATTAAATATAAATTTACTTTCAAATTAATTTCTAGAATGCCATCTGTCAACTTTATACATCTATTTTCTGTATCTCATTTAAACACAAAAATTATATGCACACAACAATTTTATGCCCACACAATAATTTTATTTTCAAGAGGTTTCTCTATCAAAACCGAAAATTATTGGGGCAATAATCTTAATCCCGAAGGTGCCCCGCGTCGAAGGTGTCCCGCTAAATGTTTTTACTTTAATTTGTTGTTCCGTGCCGAAGGCGCCCGCGTCGAATTTGTTATTCTACGCCTAATTTGTTGGTCTGTGCTGAAGGTGCCCGCACCGAATGCGACTGCATCGAATTTGTTGTTTTGCATCGAAGGTGCCCTCGCCGAAGGCGCCAGTGTCCCTAAATATTTTTACGCTAATTTGTTGCTCTGCGCAATTTTGGCTGTGGAAATAATTTTTTTGGGAACAAAGATTTTGCTGGAGAAAATCTTAAATGCTCCATGTCCGCGGACACGGGTTATGACTAGTATATATATATACATCGATGTTTACATTTATTTCTTGTGCACATTATATTATTGCCTCTGATGATTGATTTCGTCGCTCGACGATAATAACTTGGTTAAATAGAAATTATTTCTATGAAAACATAGAATTGTTTTCCATGCACTTAATTAACCAAGAATGTTGATATTGGAGAGTATATTCCCTAACTCAATCCGTAAAATTGATTTGAGTATTGATGATTTTATTTTTCGATTTTCGACTATGGTATCATTGGCACGCTTTGATTTAATTCGTTATTTTCCTTTGGTGCCATTTGGACCGTGGTCGTATTCTTCGACTCCCGTGCTTTTATTTTAGCCGTTGTTGTTGTCGTTGTTCTCCTCCCGCTCTTTTTGCTTATGCCAAAGGGGGAGAGATATAATAATGATGATGAGCTAAATGATAATTTAGAGCATTTTTCCAAGAATCTAATTTGATATGTTAGATTCAGGGGGAGTTAAGATATAAAAATGGATTTCAAATCTGATAATTCAATAATTGAATTATCATTTTTTACTTTACTCGTCTGCTTGATGCGTATGATTAATATATATTTTGGAATTAACGTGTCATCAATGCAGGGGGAGTAAGTAAATTTCATTTGAATTAATATTTTTGATTATTATTTATGTTGGTTTGTCATCACCAAAAAGGGGAAGAATGTTGAGTATTGACTCCCCGGATTTGGTTTTGAATGATGAACAAACATAAATATATCGTGAACTAACTCTTTGTGAGCGCAGTTATGGAGATCGTCGCCAAACTTCTATGAACATCCAAAGCGACGTCTCAAGACTTCTCAAAGCACGTGATCGTATGCCTAAAGCTTCGTTGAAGCTCATGGACCATTATTGAAGTCATGAAGATTCGATTGAAGCTTTTTGAAGACGGTTCGTCAAGTTTATTTAATGTCTTCTAGCTTCTTTTCGTAGATTGTTAAGCCTTGAGTAGGTCTTACGTTTTAATCTTTATAACGCTCATATCTTAGAGCTAGGATCTTAGTAGAAGTCCATACAAACTTTCCCAAAGCTTCGCGCTTCGATTCGTGACTTCTTGTGCATGTTAGTTGGTTCAAGAAAAAGAACCAACCGACTAGATGGTGATTTAGTCGGTCGGTAAAGCTTCTTGGACCGACTAGAATACCTTCTCAATTCTAAGCTCTTTACTGTTTACAGTTAGTCGGTCCACGTTGAATCACCGACCGACTAGTTGATGAACTAGTCGGTCAGTGATTCTTCTTAGACCGACTAGTTGAGCTTCTACTGTACAGCCATAGTTACTGTTTATCGTTAGTCGGTCAAAGAATGTTTGTCGACCGACTAGTTGATGAACTAGTCGGTCAACATTTGTTCTTAGACCGACTAATTCTACTTGAAGTCAGCCTTCTCTATTTCGACTGTTAGTCGGTCAATGAACATTCACCGACCGACTAGTTGTGAAACTAGTCGGTCGGCAAGTCTTCTTAGACCGACTAGTTGTCTATCTCCTGTACTTCACCATTTGGCTGTTCAACCGTTAGTCGGTCTATGTTGTATCACCGACCGACTAGTTGATGAACTAGTCGGTCAGTGATCCTTCTTTGACCGACTAGTCTTGTTCAGAATAGATCCGTTGGAGCTTTAATTGAAACGTTTTTCTCTCTCTCTTTCCTCTATCCTATATATACTTGGAGTGCTGCATTCATAGCATTCAAGGCTGATATTTATTGAACTTTAGAGATCAAAGAGAAAGCATTTAATCCTCATTCAAAGCTCTTTCATTTCTCACTTGAATCTCTCTCTCACTCTTATTTCAAAAGAGAGATTCATTGATTGTGCACCTTCCAAGCCAAGTGCTTGATTCTAGGTCACCAACAACCTCCTAGGTCTCCATTGCTGGTCATCTACTTGGAGCTAGGGTTTGGTGCCTTCATCTTCCCCCAAAATCCGTTTTGCCCTAATTCGTAAGTATACTCAAGGCATAGGGTTTTGTCGGTAAGAATTTCATACTTCATTTACTTCGTTATTATAAGTGTTTTACTCTCGGTTGTGAGAGTTTGTTTGTTATCCCGGGTTGTGGGAGTCACAATTTCATTTGTGTATGATTTGACTTTGTAGAGGTTTTCTACAAGTATTTCATAGTGCAAATTTGAGTTAGAGGATTCTAACTCAAGTATCTGGAGGGGATCCGGGTGTTTGGGACGTAGGATCACCGGGAACAAGTCGGGGAGAATTGGGTGGATCCGAACCCGTTAAATTGCTTGTTTGCGATTGTTTTCTTTGTTGTCAATATTTACATTTTGCATTTCCGCATTGTTGGTTGAGTTTGCAAGATAATTAGGAATTATCCTCTTAATTATTTTAAAGTACTATTCACCCCCCCTCTAGTACTTGTGCAGTAGCTTCGTAGGGCATTACATCTGGGAGCTGTGTTGCTAGGATCCAAGGAAAGTGGAGGAGCTTCGTTTCCAAAGCAGCTAGCTGAGGAACGAAAGGATATGATAGAGCAGCTGCCTCCACCATTATACATTCGGGATCCACCTTTTACTAAGGTGTATTATTTCCTTTACATAGTGTAAATAAAATAAAATAAAAAACTTAGTTTAGTTTACTTTAATATACTTGTTTTTCCTCTAGCATTATTGAATAATATCTAGTTTCACTTCAACCATTGAGGACAATGCTCATTTCTAGTTGGGGGAGTGAACTATGAAGTTAGATGCTAGTTTTGGGTAGATTTGAAAATTTTTGATGTTAATAAAAATTTTCTCATTCATCATCATCAATAATTCAATTTGAGCATATCATTTTGATGCCTCCATCATTGCCTCCATCACATTTCCTTTGCTTAGTCCCTACATGCTTACTGCAATGCAATTTTTTCGGATTATTACTTTGGTATCAAATTTATAGATGTTTGATTGGAGTGTTTTAATATCTTTTCCATTTTGCAGTCAAATGCTAATATAACATGATGAAACGATTTTATATGTTTTGATACTCTCTTTGAAATAATTCGGGAATAGTTTGGTGTAAGTAATTACATGAATTGGGATGAATGGCTTAGTTTTTGATTGGATAGGATGTGACCAATGGTTTATGTTTTGTTTTCTCTTAAGGAGTGGGTGGATGAGTTGATAATTCATGTTTATAATGAGAATTAGAATTAACATAAGTGAATGGTTTTTCTAATCAAATTGAGTAGCCGGTGCCCCACGAAACATTGCGAAGGATGCCAAAGATGAGATTTAGGGGATCATTCCATCTATTTGCCTATATAGCATTATCGCGTGTATGCAAATGTGGCCGTGTTTGCATTTGAGTGCAAAACATAAACATACTAAACAAAAAAAGAGAGAAAATAAAAATAAAAAGAAAAATTGAATGAATAAATGAAAGAATAAGCAACATGAATGATGCAATCTCATCTCCCACAACTTAGAAGGAATTTCTTTTGGTTTTGGCCATTTACATGAAAATTAGAAACTTTGCCATGTGCGCATCTTCCCAAAGAACGTGATACAATGCTTATTTCCTTACTTTTCTTGGAATTGGACTGAGGAGAATATCATTTATTGTTTATTTTCATACATTGTGTATATTGGCTTTAAAATCATTTGGAAATAACATATGAATTATGCCATGATGATATTTTGAGTTTGGTGCATGTTTTCCATTTAATCCGAATTAATCGCTTATTTTGCTAGGGACTAGCAAAATGCTAGCTGTGGGGTGTGATTCATAGTGAAAAGTGTATATTTATACCCCCTAACTACACCCATCTTGTTCATATAACTCATTGAATCATGCTCACTTAACTATATTTGCATCAATTCCTCATCTTTTGAGCATATAATTTTATTTCAGCACAATTTCACTCTCCAAAGCTTTATAAAAATGAATTGCATTTTCACATATTTTTTCTGGATTTTTCAGGAGTCCCGAAGGGGACAAAATCAAGTAATTGGAGAAGTGAACATGGGACCAGGACAGTCGGCTGTCCTTACAACGACAATCGCCTGTTATCTTGACAGTCGCCTGGAGCAAGCCAAAGTGCAATACAGTCGCCTGCAGAAGGATTGATAGTCAACTGTACGACTGTGCAGTCGACTGTTTGTTCTTCAGCAATCGATTATTTCATCTCCTCCTGAAGGGCGAAGGAAATCCAACTCTCTCTCGATCTGAAACTTCTGCAGCAGGCGACTGAAGCACAAAAGACAGTTGCATGTGTCATTCACAGTTGACTATGATTTTCAAAGCAGTCGCCTACCCACTTTTGAAGCTACCCTGCCTGACCAACGACAGGCGACTGACGTTTGTTCAGCAGTCGCCTGTCGCGGGTTTTCATGGCGGATCTGGGTTGCGAGAAACGTGTTTTTCTTAACCCGATTTCTCCCCAGTCATTGTGGGCCGTTGGATGCTTCTTTGAAGGGGTAGGATGCAATCCCCTAGGGGGTTAAAACCCCTAAACTCTGATGTAATGGGGAGCAAGTTGGCCAGGTCGTTTTTACTGTTCCATTAGGGGTTTAGCCCCCCATCTTCTTCCCCAAAGGCCAGGGCTAGGGTTGGAGGCCATTGGAGCTTGGTGGAGCTTGGTGGAGGATAAAGAGAGGGAAGGCCTGCGTTTTTAGGTTTCTATTTGGTGATCTCTTCCCCTCTCTTGTAACATTTGGTTTCTATTGTTTTGTAATGAATATTATTGAATGATTGTTGAATGAGAGTGAGACACATTTGATAGTTGTTTGATTTCTGGCTTGTAATGAATATTTATTTGTTTTTTCTTAAATGATTATCAAGTTTCTTTCATTATGAAGGCCTAGAGCCATTTGTGTGTGGATTGGGATTAAATAGGGTTGTGTGGTTGATTAGTAATTATTCATCTCTTGCATTTAATTGGATTTGGCAAACCTTGAAATGGGTGCAAATAGTGTTGATTGATGGGTTGTGCCCTAGATTTCATTGAGTCGTGCACCACTCTTGTTGAGACCGTAGAACGGTGATGTACCTTAAGGGTCACACCTACGTGCACCATCCTTGCATTCTATTGACACGGATGTAAGGATTGACTCACGAGTTTAAGTTTGGGATTTCAACCCACTAATCAACACACGAATGAATCGTGCATTACCCTTGGTGGGGCCGTAAAATGGCGGTGTGCCTTAAGGGCATTACCTATGTGCACAACCCCGCATACCTTGAAATGGATGCGAGGGTTGATTTATGTGGGATGAACCTATTGTTAATCAACCCATAAACCTAATGATATCTCATTCCACACACTTCTCCTTGCTTGACTAGCTTCCTACTTTGGTCTCCACCCTACCTACATTGGGTTTGGCTCAATCGTATCACCCCACACTTCCACTCACCGCACTTGTTAGTTTAGTTGGTTGTACCAATACCTTTAGCCTTTCTTTAACCAATTGAGATTGTGAGTGTGAAACGAGTTGTCTCTGTGGATTCGACCCCGTATTCACGGGTTTATATTGCTTTGACACTCCTACCCTTGGGAGGCGAGCGTGTGCATCCTACTTGAATTGTGCACGCCCCGCGGTCAATCAATGATCCCGTCATTTAGATAACCGTTTCAAGGCATTTATTATATTAAATATTTACGTAAATATTTTACGACACATTTAATTCTCTTTTGCATCATGTGCAAAATTCCCACATCCTTATTGTTCTAAACTTATATCGCAAACTCTTTGCAATTTATAAAATTCATTTGCATCCAATACAAATGAACTGAGGGCATATATCTTTCAAAATCTCCCACTTGCACTCCAGATCATTTTTCTCGTATGCAGAAGCTAACTGCAAACTCTTTGCAGTTTTCTATCATTTGCATCAAATGCATATTCTCCCTAATTTCTACCTATTACTTGACAAAGGTCTCACTCTGTGTGAGACCCTACAGCCTGCCTGACTATACTACATCTCGAAACCCCAGACAGCAGAGACCATGAGCAGTAGGTGCCATCCATGTTTCAGTATCATACTTATGTGGTTAACTCATTGACATGAGTATTGTCGGGACCACCTTGATTGTGTCGTGATGAATACCGTAGTTATAGTATTTTCGTCAAAACTATGTCGTTTAGTCAAGTATAGGGTATGGTCAACTGTCAACCCTACTAGCTTGAACTTGGTTAGTTCTCTATCGATCTTTAGTCAGATAATTTTGGACTACTTCCAACATACACCGGCGAATGTTTTCACTAAAGATCGAACTAACACTACAAGACTAACTCCCCTTGATTGGGAGAGACGAATCCTATCTTGGTCATTACTCTCCTCGCACGCTTCAAATGTCACCCAACCAAAAATCTTTCAACAGAGCTTGTCTCAAGGCTAGATCAATGATCTAAGTGACATCGTTCACGTATAGGTTCGTACAATGACATCATGTCAAAAGACCAGCTTGCCTATCATCACTAAGAGTTATCATTGACAGATTAGTCAATCATAACCATATGATAACTCTTGTTGGGTCGTTAAGTGAACTCATTCTCTAATGAGCACCTTTGTCTCGTCTCCGACTTCGCCAAGTTGAACGACTATGAGATCATTGTCACCACTCCATGGTGAAGACAAAAAACACAATGGTCTATCTGATGTTTCGAAATCCTTTTCTTGAAACACCTATGACCACAAATTATTTCTGACTTATGCTTCTAACGATTAAACAATTCTCCATAATCAAGATCCTTATTTCGATATTTGTTTAACCTCGCATTAAATCTTAGGACTTTACCTAAGTTCTAATGTCGACTAAGTTTTTATTAACTTAGAGAAATTCTTACCATACAGCTTACTATAGTTTTGAATAAGATGTTTGTATACCTACATAGAGATAAATTGCCTCGAGTTCGAGGGCATGCCTATCTCCCAACATCTCTCACTTGCACTCAGGCCCATTTATCCCGGTATCTCATACCACATTTAGACATAAGTCTCTATATACTTTATGTGATAGAGCCTTCGTGAGTAAATCTGCTAAATCGTCTACTGTATAGAATTAAGAGTTTTCTATGTTCTTGTTAGACCACATATTTGAATTTCATCCAAATAATTTCCTTGGTCTCTTGGAATCCATAATTAATGTCTTGCCTGGATCTCATCCAGCTCATTGTTCCTTACAAGAATAATCCAAATAAGTTACTGGTCAGTTAGATGGTTCATAATTATTTCTGATAAGGCGTCACTCCTTGACTACTTTGTCAAAACATATGTTCCAGTTCCTTGATGCCTCGCATGCATTTTATTCGCTCCCACTGACCTTGAAAACTCTCTTACCGATACATATAAGTTTGTTCTTTTTAAATCATATTTAGAAAATAGATTATACAGGAATGCTCCAGTTTTCATGGTCATCATGAGAATTTACATCGAGTTTGGTCCGAGTAAGTTTCATCATAATCCGTTTATATGAGTTAGGATGATAACTGTTCTCAACCAACATAAGTTGTACTTCACTATTTTCTTTTTACGCCAATCTTATGTCTTAAAGATTTACTTGCAGCCAATAAGAAACACTTTCTTTGGGCACGTAAACTAAAGTCCATACTTTATTTACGTGCATTGACCCTTTTCGGATTGCATCAAGTTATTAATCAGAGTTTCTACTCCGAATGGCATCCTGGAAGTTGACTAAGTCATCATCAACTATGATGTCTTACTCGACTCTTCGTCTCACGAGACTCGAGTAATCCTTTAACTTCATAATGATTGATTTAATGAATATCTTATTGATAAGGTCCTCATAGAACCTTATCAAGAACTTAGGCATTACTATCTGGGACTAAACCCAGAGGGAGGATTGTAATTCAGAGCCACTTGCCATGCATCGCACCATGTCTAACAAAGTGCGATCATGCTCTCCAACACACCGATGTGTTAAGAGACTTGACCTGAGAGAAAATCACATTTTCTTATCATTACACAAGAATTATATAGCCAAGTATTCGACTCTTTGATCCGATTGAAGCAATTCACATACTTCTTTCATTGTGTTATCTGTTTTATCAGACTTGTGTTTCAGCAAGAACATGTGTTGTAATAAAATAGGAACAACTTATCCTGGCTAACTTAGACTTAGGTCCAGGTACATCCGTATGTACTAGACTACGAGTTCACCAACTCATTCTCCCACTGTCTTACAGATGGAATTTCGGCCATACCTTTGAGACAAGATTCACAAGTGTCTATTGACTTCATAATACGAGAGGTCAGACCCATCTTTATGTGACTTGGGAAGCTTAGTCTCTTTGGTACGACCTAGTCTATTTAGCCATATAAGTTTTTCTACTATCTTGTGTATTCATGTATTATCATTTAATACATTATCGTTATACAAATTACTCATTGCTTCAGAAGCAAGGTGACGACATTCACCAAAAATGTTAGACGTCCTCTATGGTCCAAAAACAAAAATTGCTCCTTTTTACAACACGTTTGACAATCTTTTTGTATTACGATTATCCTGAAGTCATGACATCAAATATGTCACATTTTCAGTCTCGCCTAGTTTTGCCTTTACTAATGATAAATAAAACTTTCTTTCTTAATTGACTTTCCTTAATGCCTTCTTCCTTTTCTAAATCTCATTTAGATATTATGCGTCACAACAAAAATAATAGCCGTGTAAACATCTCATGTATCCAAACGCTTGAGCTTTGCAACCTTGGATGTGCTCAACAAGTTGCTCGTCTCAAGATCCGGTTGGGATACATAGTCTTGCACTGCTCATGCACTCATTTTTGATTCAAACAATTTGTTCGAAGTTTCAAACTTTATGGATCGAAACCATTTTCCATACAACCTTGAATATGCTTAACAAATTGTATGGAGAAACATGCTTTGAACATCAGTATGTTCAAGCTACCTCTCATGGAGGCGAGTGACATCTAGCGTGCATTTATTTTGTTGGACCAAGAGCTCAAGGAAATCATTGTCCTTAAGCATGTGCCAAGAGGGTCATTATTAATGTCATTGAGAACATGGTTTAGTCTATCAATTATTGAGCTGATATTCCTTTAACCAACCATTTTGATCAGTTAACTTATTCTCTTAGGATATTATGTTTTTGATTTCATTGGTAAACATAGAACTATCCTAGTTTAGCATATGTTCAATTTTAAATATAGATAGAATGGCTTTTATCTAACTATATCCTCCCACTGTCTTGCGATCATTTTTAGCTATAATAATGAACGATTTAATTAAATTAAATTAAATGGAAAAGAGATCCTACCACCCTGAGCCTCACAACCTTGAGTGTGCTCAACAAATTGCTTGACTTTGCGATTCGTAGATTGACTATTTATTAATCATATCACATATGATTCCCTTATTGTTTTTTACCACTAGGCACATGATCATGAGTGTGCTCATCCAAATCATAATGACTAGTCTAGTCTGACCCTTGTTTTTGTGTCTAGCCTAACTTACGTCGGCGCTCGATGTATAGGCACGATGCGACGATTTGGTTTAAGTCTAGACTACATCTCATGCATTGAGAAGTTGGTTCACATAAAGGATTTATGACATAGCTTGAATGTGCTGAACAATTATAACAAAGAACTTATAGTTTCCAATCTCTAAAACAAGGAGGGTTACGGCTAATCTTGAAGAAGATTTTTAAACGTAATTGACTAGATATATCGACGATGTCACATAATCATCATTCACATCCTTGCGGTCCAACGGAACACGGCTAAGGATTTGGCTAGGCCAGAATCACTATCCCAAGTCGAGCTAAGGTTATCACAACACTAGTCAAAAAACACTAGATTGGATCTTGGTCCATTGACGGAAAATTATTATTCATATGTGTCCCATCAATTAAAATTGGATTCATTATAACTAGATAATCATATCAACTAGTTGAATCCTAAAATTCGAAATTATTAGGATTGGTTAATAACTTTTATTAGTGTTCTTATCAACTATATGGATTATTTGGTGTTATCCTGATCATGTATTAGGAATTTAAAATTCAAGTAAAATAATAATTTAGAGAGGGCTACCCTAAACGAGAATTTAATATGTTGTAACAATTTTTAAATCATAGCATGTCCATCAAAAAATTATCTTATAATTTTCTGAATGATTTTAATGGTTATCCTAATAGTTTTTCTTGAACTATCACATAATCAATAAAACTAATATAACCATTATCAACTAAACAATTTAGCTAAGCATAACAAAGCAATTAAAATGTATCTCATAAAATTTTCTTGCTAAACATGTAACTTAAATTTTATCTCATAATTTTAAGTTACATCAAAAAGTATCACATAATTTTAAATATTTAATTTTAAAATAAAATTAAATCTAATTTTCAAAGACAATTTTCGAAAATAAAAACGTTGCTTTAAAACGACATTTTTAAAGTTTAAATAAAACCTCCATATGATGGAGAAACATGATGTATCATATGCTTTTATAAATGCAAATCATAGATCAAGTAGACAAGGCTCTGATACCACTGTTGGGTTTTCTGGGTCCTTAGGGCCATAAATACGACATCTGACCTGAGTCGGTCGGACGAAATTATCAAAACAGCAGCAGAAAAACCGACTTAAAACAATTTTAAATCAAAGCCCTAAAGGAAACAACCCCCAGCCACGATCTCTACTATCTCGAGATTGGGTCCAACCAACCCCTAAGGATAGATATATCTAACATTTGCAATTTATAAACGCATGTTTAATTTAAACTACATACCTTTCACTTCATTTCTGCAGAATATGAAGCGTAATTTTCAGCAACATTTCTTTGGCCCCGCGTTACTTCTCCCAAGCAGAACAGCTTCCCGAGCTGCTCTGCGTCCTGAGCCGAACCGCTTCCCGAACTACACCGCATCCCGAGGCGAGTAACACCCTTGTCGCTGAGCCAACCATGTGCCGAAGAAGATTTCACCTTGAGTGGATCCTCCGTCAAGATTTCGGATCTGATCCAAACTCATTCGTAGCTTTACTAGAGCACGAACAGGAGTAAGGAAAAAATTTAGGGAGAAAGAGAATATTTAATTTAAGATCAGATCCGAACTTGCTCACGCTTAATGGAGCTACTCAGATCTGGAGCTTGGGACAAGTTTCAAGTAGGGGAGTAGGCCCCAATTTATATCGGCGACTTACCTCTCCTCTCTTCTCATATCTGATGTGGGACTAAAAAATTTTGGAAAAAAAATAATTAAAGTTTGCCTTTTACAAAGGCAAAACTTTAGCAAAACTTTCCTCCCTCACCATTAAACTTTGTAAATGATACACCCAATCAAATCGAAGAGAGTTAAATGGTGAACACGTAGGAAGAAACGACACTCCATTCCGAGCCCGTTTGACCCTTCAAATTAGGGTCCAAAGATAGTCCAAAACCATGCATTTCCAAAAACACATCTGCCATTCCAGCTAGGATTCACAACCCAAGCATGGGGCCCATGGCATGGCCCCCACCTAGACAGTGCACACTAGCAAGGCACGCGCCCAGCATGTGCCCTGCGGGCGCGTGCGGAACGTGCACATGCACTAGGCGTGTGTTGTACTCGCGCACGCTTGGGTGTGGGCGTGGGCGAGCGGGCCCCCGCCTGCTGCCTACAGTCATGAGTGCTCTCTCCTTTAGCAGGTGCAGGTGCCTGCTTGCCAGGCGGGTCGGGCACCCTCTTAGCGAGAACCCAACCCACAATGCCCAACTTGGGCTAAATTCATGGTTTTGGCTCTATTTCGCACGTTTGAAGTCCGTTTTTGACGCGATTTGAACCTGCATTTAGACCGGGATGATCCCGTCATCTAGGTAATCATTTTAACGTGTTTATTATATTAAATATTTACATAAACATTTTACGACACATTTAATTCTCTTTTGCATCATATGCAAAATTTCCACATCCTTACTGTTCTAAACTTATATCGCAAACTCTTTGTGACTTATAAAACCCATCTGCATTCAATACAAATGAACTGAGTGCATACATCTTCCAATATTTCCTAGGTCACATTTATGTCTTTTACTTATTCCATGTCATTATGATGACTAATGGGCTACCAAAAGCCATTCGTTGTCCTTAATTAGAGAGTCTTTTAAGCTTCCAATCTCTACTTATAAATAGAGCATGTAATCCTTTGTAACAATCATCAATCAATCAGATTATCAATTCAGAATTGAGTGTTCTTCTCAAATTGTGAGAGTTTTTATATCTTCTTTAGCTCGTGAAACATTGCCTTGTCAATCTTCCTTTTAAGATCGGTGATCCAAATTCGCAAAAGCCCCTAATTCATGCTTCAACCTAAGCGCGTTGCTGTATGGATTGGTTAAACTCATGTTCGTGGTTGGGGAAGTGGTCTAAGTAGCAGGTTGCGTTCCTATAACATTGTTTGGCTATTTGCATTTGTCAGGTCAGTGAACCATCTTTATTTAGAGCTTATGACTCCCTTTTTCCTTTCTTTAAGGCTGGAGTGTGTGCTCATATCCTTCTTTTTAAGTTTATTTTGAGGTCCTTGAATAACCTATGCCGTGAAGATCGGGACACCTCTCTGGTTTCACATCACTTGTATTCCAGTTGAAGATGGCAATCTCCCGGTTTCAACGGACATGTTTGCGAATTTTTCTGAACTCAGGGCTATTTTCTACACTTTCGAAAAGATAAGAATCTTTATATTAAATGATATGATTTTTATATCCTAATATTTTTTCTTCTCTTATTTTCTCAGTTGAAGATGGCGATCTCCCTGTTCCAACGAACATTTTTGCGGATTATTCTGAGCTCCAGGCTATTTTCTATATTTTATTGAAGATATGGATATCTTTATTAAATGACAAGACTTTTATAGCCTAATTTTATCTTCTCATATTTTTCAGTTGAAGATGTCGATCTCCAGTTTCCAACAGACATTTTTACGAATTTTTCTTAGCTTTGGGATTTTTTTTAAACATTTTCTGGAAGATATGAATCTTTTTATTAAATGATATGATTTTTTGGCCCAATTTTGTCTTCTCTTTTTTCAGTTGAAGATGGCGATCTCACGGTTCCAACCGACATTTATGCGTTTTTTCTGAGCTCGGTGCTGTTTTATACATATTATGGCAGATATGCATCGTTTATTAAATGCGATGATTTTTTGGTGTGATTTTGTATTCTCTTATTTTCCAGTTGACAATGGCGATTTCATGGGTACAACGAACATTTTTTCGGATTTCTCTGAACTCCGAGCCATGTTCCGCATTTTATGTATGATATGAATATTTTATCAAATGATATGATTTTTATATCCTAATTTTGTCTTCTCTTATTATTAAGTTGAAGATGGCGATCCCCCAGTTCTAAAGGACATTTTTACCGTTTTTCTGAGCTCAGTGCTATTTTTCTACATTTTTGGTAAGTAATGGATCTTTTTATTAAATGATATGATTTTTGACCTAATTTTTTGTTTTCTTATTTTTTCAGTTGAATATGGTGATCTCACGATTTCAACGAACATTTTTGCGGATTTTTCTCAGCTCAGGGCTATTTTCTATATTTTCAAAAAGTTTTGTTTTTTTAATTAACTGATATGATTTTTAAAGCCTAAGTTTGTCTTCTCTTATTTTTCAGTTGAAGATGGTGATTTCCCTATTCCAACGCACATTTTTGCATATTTTTTGAGCTCGATGCTATTTTCTACATTTTATAGAAGATATAGAACTTTTTATTAAATAATATGGTTTTTGTAGCCTACATTTGTCTTCTCTTATTTTTTTAGTTGAAGATGTCGATCTCCGGATTCCAACGGACAGTTTTGCAGATATTTCTTAGCTTGAGACTATTTTTCTACATTTTCTTGAAGATATGTATCTTTTTATGAAATGATATGATTTTTTGGCCAAATTTTGTCTTCTCTTTTTTTACTTTTAAGATTGTGATCTCCTAGTACTAATGGACATTTGTGCGGATTTATTTTGAGCTCGAAGCTATTTTATATATGTTTTGTATAATATGAATATATATTATGATATGATTTTTGTAACCTAATTTTGTCATCTCTTATCTTTCAGTTTAAAATGGCGAGCTCCAGGTTCAAAGTGACATTTTTGCGGATTTTTCTAAGCTCGGTACTATTTTTCTACATTTTCGAGAATTTATGGATCTTTTTATTAAATGATATGATTTTTGGCCTAATTTTGTTTTATCTTATTTTTTAGTTGAAGATGGCGATCTCCCGATTCCAACGGACATTTTCGCAGATTTTTATAAGCTTAGTGCTATTTTCTACATTTTTATAAATGATTTGATTTTAATAGACTACGTTTGTTTTCTCTTATTTTTAGTTGAAGATGGCGATCTCCCAGTTCCAATGGACATTTTTGTAGATTTTCTTAACTTGAGACTGTTTTTCTACATTTCCTGGAAGATATGTATCTTTTTATGAAATGATATGATTTTTTGCCTAATTTTATCTTCTCTATTTTTCAGATGAAGATGACGATCTCCCGATTCTAACGAACATTTTTGCAGATTTTTCTGAGCTCCAAGATATTTTCAACATTTTCTGTAAGATATGCACCTTTATATTAATTGATATGATTTTAATAGCTTAATTTTGTCTTCTCTTATTTTTCAGTTGAAGAACGTGATCTCCCTGTTCCAACGATCATTTTTGCAGATTTTTTGTGCTCGGTGCTGTTTCTACATTTTCTATAAGATATATAAATTGTTATTAAATGATATTTTTATAGCATACATGTGTCTTCTCTTATTTTTTTCAATAGAAGATAACGATCTCCCGGTTCCAACGGAATTTTTGCGGAATTTTCTGAGCTCCACACTATTTTCTACATATTCTAAAAGATATGAATCTTTATATTAAATGATATGATTTTATGGTCTCATTTTATCTTCTCTTATTTTTCAGTTGAAGATGGCAATCTTTCGGTTCCAACGGATATTTTTGCATATTATTTTGGCCTATGGGCTATTTTCTAATTTTTCTGGAATATATGTATCTTTTTATTAAATGATTTGATTTTTGGCCTAAGTTTGTCTTCTCTTCTTTTTCTCTTAAAGATGGCAATCTCCCAGTTCCAACGGATTTTTTTGCGGATTTTTATGAGCTCGGTGTTATTTTCTATATTTTATGAAAGACGGGGATCTTTTATTAAATGATATGATTTTTATAGCCTACATTTGTCTTCTCTTATTTTTTAGTTGAAGATGGCGATCTACCCGTTTCAACAGAAATTTTTGTGAATTTTTCTTAGCTTGGGACTATTTTTCTTCCTTTTCTAGAAGATATGCATATTTTTATTAAATGATATGATTTTTAAGCCCAATTTTGTCTTCTCTTTTTTAATGGCGATCCCACATTTCCAATTTACATTTGTGCAGTATTTTTGAGCTCCAGGCTATTTTCTAATTTTTCGATAAGATATGGATCTTAATATTAAATGATATGATTTTATAGCCTAATTTTGTCTTCTCTTAATTTTCGGTTGAAGATGGCTATCTCCCGGTTTCAACGGTCATTTTTGCGGATTTTTCTGAGCTCGGGTCTATTTTTCTATATTTTCGGGAAGTTATGGATCTTTTTATTAAATTATATAATTTTTATACGTTGTTTATCTTCTCTTATTTTTCAGTTGAATATGTCGATCTACCAGTTCCAACGGACATTTTTACGGCTTATTCTGACCTCTGTACTATTTTCTAAATTTTTGGAAGATATGGATCTTTTTATCAAATGATTTGATTTTCGGTCTAATTTTGCATTCTCTTATTTTTTTTAAGTTGAAGATGGCGATCTCCCGGTTACAACTGATATTTTTGCGGTTTTTTCTGAGCTCGGTGCTATTTTCTACCTTTTATGGAAGATATGTATCTTTTTATTAAATGACATGATTTTTATAGCCTACATTTTTCTTCTCTTATTTTTCAAGGAATGAAGCGATTTACCATTTCCAACAGACATTTTTGCGGACTTTTCTTAGCTTGGGACTATTTGTCTATATTTTCTGTAAGATGTGTATTTTTTAATGATGATATGATTTTGGCCTAATCTGGCCTTCTCTTTTTTAAGTTGAAGATGGCGATCTCCCGGTTCCAACGGACATTTTTGCAGATTATTCTGACCTCGAGCTATTTTCTAACTTTTCTGGAAGATATGCTTCTTTTTATTAAATGATATGATTTTTGGCATAATTTTGTCTTCTCTTATTTTTTAGTTGAAGATGGTGATTTGCCAGTTCCAACGGACATTTTTTGCGTATTTTTCACAGCTCGATACTATTTTCTACATTTTATGTAAGATATGGATCTTTATATTAAATGATGTAATTTTTATATCCTTTGTTTGTCTTTTCTTTTTTCAGTTGAATATGGCAATCTACCGGTTCCAACGGACATTTTTACTCATTTTTTCTTACCCTGCGACTATTTTTCTATATTTAATGGAAGATATGGACCATTTTATTAAATGATATGATTTTTTTGCCGAATTTTGTCTTCTCTTATTTTTTTTGGTTTAAGATGGCATTCTTCCGGTTCCAATAGACATTTTTTGGGATTTTTTTTTTGAACTAGAGGCTATTTTCTATATTTTCTGGAAGTTATTGATCTTTTAAATAAATAATATGATTCTTGCCCTAATTTTGCCTTCTCATATTTTTCAGATGAAGATGGCGATCTCTGGGTTCCAACGGACATTTTTGCGAATTTTCTAAGTTCGGGGCTATTTTTCTACAATTTATGGATTATATGGACCATTTTATACAATGATATGATTTTTTGACCCAATTTTGTCTTCTCTTATTTATCAGTTGAAGATGGCATTCTCTCGGTTCTAAAGGATATTTTTGTGGGTTTGTTTTGACCTAGAGGCTACTTTCTACGTTTTCTTGAAGATATGGATCTTTTTATTATATAATTTGATTTTTAATCCTTCTCTTATTTTTCAAATTAAGATGGCGATCTTCCGGTTCCAACGAACAATTTTGCGATTTTTTCTGAGCTACTGGCTAATTTCTAAATTTTCTGTAGGATATGTACCTTTAAAGTAAAAGATATGATTTTTATAGCCTAATTTTGTTTTCTCTTATTTTTCAATTGAAGATAGAGATCTCTCTGTTCCAACGGATATTTTCGCAGATTTTTTGAGCTCGAGGCTATTATCTACATTTTTCGAAGATATAGATTATGTTATTAAATGATATAATTTTTCGCCTAATTTTACCTTCTCTTATATTTTTTTAGTTGAAGCTGGCGATCTCCCTATTCCAACGGGCATTTTAGGGGATTTTTCTGTGCTGGGGCTATTTTCTATATTTTATTGAATATATGAATTTTTTATTAAATGATCTAATTTTTAGTCTAATTTTGTCACCTCTTATTTTTCAGTTGAAGATGGCGATCTCCCGGTTTCGACGGACATTTTTGTAGATTTTTCTAAGCTAGGGACTATTTTTATACATTTTCGTGAAGTTATGAATCTTTTTATTAATTGATATGATTATTTGACCTAAATTTTCTTCTCTTATTTTTTCAATTGAAGATGGCAATCTTCCAGATCATACGGACATGTTTGCAGATTATTTTGACCTCGCGGGAATTTTCTAAATTTTCTTGAAGATATGGATATTTTTATTAAAGAATATGATTTTTGGCCTAATTTTGTCTACTCTTATTTTTCAGTTCAAGTTGGCGATCTTTTTGGTTGCAACGAAAATTTTTGCAGATTTTTCGAAGCTCGGTGCTATTTTCTACATTTTATGGAAGATATGAATTTTTTTGTTAAATGATATAATTTTTATATTCTACATTTTTCTTCTCTTATTTTTTCAATTGAATATTATGATTTGCTGGTTCCGGCGGACATTTTTACTGATTTTTGTTAGCTTGGGGCTATTTTTTCTTCATTTTATGGAAGATATGGATCATTTTCTAAATGATATGATTTTTTGGCCTATTGTTGTCTTCTTTTATTTTTTTCAGTTTAAAATTGTGTTGTCATGGTTCCAACGGAGATTTTTGCAGATTTTTTGAACTAGAGGTAATTTTTTACATTTTCGGAAAGATATGAATCTTTCTATTAAATAATATGATTTTTGGCCAAATTTTATCTTCTCATATTTTTTTAGATGAAGATGGCGATCTTCCAATTCCAACGGACAGTTTGTGGATTTTTCTGAGCTCTGGATTATTTTCTACATTTTTGTAAGATATATTTCTTTAGATTAAATGATATGATTTTTATAATCTAATTTTGTCTTCTCTTATTTTTTTAGTTGAAAATGGCGATCTCTCTGTTCCAACAGACATTTTGTCTTCTCTTATTTTTCACTTGATGATGTCGATCTCTTCTAACGGACATTTTTGCTAATTTTTCTAAGTGTGGGACTATTTTTCTACATTTTGTGGAAGTTATGGATCTTTTTATTAAATGATATGATTTTTGGCCTAATTTGTCCTCTCTTTTTTCAGTTGAAGATGGCGATCTCCCATTTTCAATGGACATCTGTGCGGATTTTTCTAAGATCCGGCCTATTTTCTAAATTTTCTGGAAGATATGGATTTTTATAATAAGTGATATGATATTTACAGCTGAATTTTGTCTTCTCTTATTTTTCAGTTGAAGATGGCAATTTTCCGATTCTAAAGAATATTTTTGCGGCTTTTTATGTGGTTGGCACTATTTTTCTACATTTTCGGGAAGTTTTAGATCTTTGTATTCAATGATATGATTTTTAGGCCTAATTTTGTCTTCTCATATTTTTTTCATTGAAGATGGTGCTCGCTCGGTTCCAACTGACATTTTTGTGGATTTTGCTAAGCTCTGGGGTATTTTCTAAATTTTCTGTAAGTTATGAATCTTTGTATTAAATGATATGATTTTTATAGACTGATTTTGTCTTCTAGGATTTTTTAGTTGAAGATGTTGATCTCTCTGTTCCCACGACTATTTTTTGCGGATTTTTCTAAACTCGGAACTATGTTCTACAGTTTATTTAAGATATGGCTCTTTTACTAAATGCTATTATTTTTTATAGACTAAGTTTTTCTTCTCTTATTTTTCATTTGAATATGGCAATCTCCCGGTTCCAACGGAAGTATTTGCGTAATTTTTTGAGCTACATGCTATTTTCTAGATTTTCTGTAAGATGTCGATCTTTAAATTAAATGATATGATTTTATGGCCTGATTTTGCCCTCTTTTATTTTTTTTGATGAAAATGGTGGTCTCCTCCAATGGAGATTTTTGCGGATTTTTTTGAGCTCTACAATATTTTCTACATTTTCTATAAGATATGGATCTTTTTATTAAATGATATGATTTTTAGTGCCTAATTTTGTCTTCTCTTATTTTTCAGTTGAAGAGGGCGGTCTCCCGTTTCCAACGGAAATTTTTACGTGGTTTTCTGAGGTCGAAACTATTTTCTTTATTTTTGGAAGATAAGTATCTTTATATTAATTTATATGATTTTTCCCCTAATTTTGTCTTCTCTTATTTTCTAGTTGATGATGACGATCTTTTTATTAAATGATATGATTTTAGTCCTTATTTTGTCTTCACTTATATTTCTATTGAAGATGACGATCTCCCAATTCCAACGGACATTTTTACAGAATTTTCTAAGCTCCTGACTATTTTTCACATTTTCTGGAAGATATGGATCGTTTTGTTAGATGATATCAGAGAAGACAAAATTAGGCCAAAATTGTCCGTCGAAATCGAGAAATTGCCATTTTTAACTGAAATATAAGAGAAGACTAAATTCGGAACCAGGAAATCCCCTTCTTCATCTATAAAACTGTCCATTGCAACCGGCATATCGCCATCTTTAACTGATAAGATTTTTATACATCATTTCATGAGCTTGATACTATTTCCTACATTTTATGAAAGATATGGATCTTTTTATTGATTGATATGATTTTTATATCTTAAATTTGTCTTCTCTTATTTTCAAGTTGAAGATAGCGATCTTTTTATTTAATGTATGATTTTTTGCCTAATTTTGTCTTCTCTTATATTCCAGTTGAAGATGGCGATCTCTCGGTTCCAACAGACATTTTTACGGATTTTTCTGAGCTTCAGGCTTTTTCCACGTTTTTGGAAAATATGTATCATTATTCAATAATATGATATTTTGGTCTAATTTTGTCTTCTCTTATATTTCGGTTGAAGATGGCGATCTCTCGGTTCCAAGGGACATTTTTGCGGATTTTTCTAAGCTCGGGGCTATTTTCCACGGTTTTGGAAGAAATGTATCATTTTATTAAATGATATGATATTTGGGCTACTTTTATCTTCTCTTATATTTCAATTGAAAATGGCGATTTCCCTGTTCATACGGACATTTTTTAAGATTATTCTGACCTCGTGGGTATATTCTAAATTTTCTTGAAGATATGTATATTTTATTAAATGATATGATTTTTGGCTTAATTTTGTCTACTGTTATTTTTTAGTTAAGTTGGTGATCTTCTGGTTCCAACGAAAATTTTTGCAGATTTTTCGAAGCTCGATGCTATTTTCTACATTTTATGGAAGAAATGATTTTTTTGTTAAATGAAATGATTTTTATGTCCTACGTTTTTCTTCTCTTATTTTTTCAGTTGAATATTAGGATCTACTGGTTCCAGTAGACATTTTTACTTATTTTGTTAGCATGGGGCTATTTTTCTTCGTTGTTTGAAGATATGGATCATTTTATTAAATGATATGATTTTTGGCCTAATGTTGTCTTCTCTTTTTTTTCATTTTAAAATTGTGTTCTCACAGTTCCAACGGAGATTTTTACGGATTTTTTGATATTGAGGCAATTTTTTACATTTTATGAAAGATATGAATCTTTCTATTAAATAATATGATTTTGGCCTAATTTTATCTTCTCATATTTTTTTAGATGAAGATGGCGATCTCCCGGTTTCAACGGACTTTTACAGATTTTTCTGAGTTTCGGGCTATTTTCTACATTTTTGTAAGAAATATTTCTTTAGATTAAATAATATGATTTTATAACCTAATTTTGTCTTCTCTTATTTTTTCAGTTGAAAATGGCGATCTCTTAGTTCCAACGGACATTTTTGCGGATTTTTCTTTGCTCGGGCTATTTTCTACATTTTATTGACGATAAGGCTCTTTTTATTAAATAATATCATTTTTAACCTCATTTTGTCGTCTCTTATTTTTTTACTTGATGATGTCGATCTCCCGCTTCCAACAGACATTTTTTGCTGATATTTCGAGCTTGAGACTATTTTCTACATTTTCGGGAAGTTATGGATCTTTCTATTAAATAATATGATTTTTGGCCTAATTTTGTCCTCCCTTTTTTCAGTTGAAGATGGCGATCTCCCATTTCCAAAGTTCATTTATGCGGATTTTTCTAAGATCCGCGATATTTTCTAAATTTTCTGGAAGATATTGATTTTTATAATAAGTGATATGATATTTATAGGCGAATTTTGTCTTCTCTTATTTTTCAGTTGAAGATGGCGATTTTCTGATTCTAACGGATATTTTTGCGGCTTTTATGAGCTTAGCACTATTTTTCTACATTTTCGGGAAGTTATAGATCTTTTTATTCAATGATATGATTTTTAGGCCTAATTTTGTTTTCTCACATTTTTTTCATTGAAGATGTCGATCGCCCGGTTCCAACTTGACATTTTTGTGGACTTTTTCTATGCTCCGGCTATTTTCTAAATTTTTTAAGATATGCTTTATATTAAATGATATGATTTTTATAAACTAATTTATCTTCTCTGATTTTTTTAGTTGAAGATGCCGAATCTCTCTATTCCAACGACCTTTTTTGCGGATTTTTCTATACCTCGAAACTTTGTTCTACAGTATTTTAGATACAGATCTTTTATTAGTATGATAATATTTTTATAGACTAAGTTTTTCTTCTCGTATATTTCAGTTGAATATGGCGATCTCCCGATTCCAACGGAAGTTTTTGCATAATTTTCTGAGCTACATGCTATTTTCTAGATTTTCTGTAGATGTGGATCTTGTAAATTAAATGATATGATTTTATGGCCTAATTTTGCCTTCTCTTATTTTTTAGATGAAGATGGCGATCTCCCGGTTCCAACGAAGATTTTTGCGGATTTTTCTAAGCTTTACACTATTTTCTACATTTACTGTAAGATATGGATCTTTTTATTAAATGATATGATTTTTAGGGCCTAATTTTGTCTTCACTTATTTTTTTAGTTGAAGAGTGCGATCTCCCATTTCCAAAGGAAATTTTTGCATGGTTTTCTGAGGCCGAGACTATTTTCTTTATTTTTGGAAGATAAGTATCTTATATATTAATTTACATGATTTTTTGCCTAATTTTTTGTCTTCTCTTATTTTCCAGTTGATGATAGCGATCTTTTTATTAAATGATATGATTTTTGGCCTTATTTTGTCTTCACTTATATTTCAATTGAAGATTGCGATATCTCGGTTCCAAGGGACATCTTTTGCAGTTTTTCTGAGCTCCGGGCTATTTTTCACATTTTCTAGAAGATATGGATCGTTTTGTTAAATAATATCAGAAAAGATAAAATTAGGCCAAAAATGTTTGTTGAAACCGGGGAAATCGCCATCTTCAACCGAATATAAGGGAAGACAAAATTCGAAACCGAGAAATCCCCTTCTTCATCTATAAAAATTAAGTTGCAGCCGAAATATCGCCATTTTCAACTGATAAGATTTTTATACATCATTTTCTGAGCTTGGTGCTATTTTCTACATTTTATGAAAAATATGGATCTTATAATTAATTGATAAGATTTTTATAGCCTAAATTTGTCTTCTCTTATTTTTCAAGTTGAAGATAGTGATCTTTTTATTAAATGATATGATTTTTTGCCTAATTTTGTCTTCTCTTATATTCCAGCAAAAGATGGCAATCTCTCGGTTTCAAGGGCATTTTTGCAGATTTTTCTAAGTTCTGGGCTTTTTTCCACTTTTTTTGGAAAGCATGTATCATTATCAATGCTATGATATTTTGGCCTAATTTTGTCTTCAATTACATTTCGGTCGAAGATGGCGATCTCTCGGTTCAACGGATATTTTTGTGAATTTTCGAAGCTCATGGATATTTTCCACGTTTTTGGAAGATATGTATCGTTTTATAAATTATATGATATTTTGGCCTAATTTGTCTCCTCTTATATTTCAGATGAGATGGCGATCTCTCGGTTTCAACGGACATTTTTACGGATTTTTCTTAGCTCGAGACTATTTTGTACACTTTCTGGAAGATAAGAATATTTATATTAAATGATATGATTTATTATATCCTAATTTTTCTTCTCCTTTTTCCAGTTGAAGATGGAGATCTCCCAGTTCCAACGGATATTTTAATGCGTTTTTCTAAGTTCCAGGCTTTTTTCTACATTTTATTAAAGATAAGGATCTCTTTATAAAATGACTAGATTTTGTATCCTAATTTTGTCTTCTCATATTTTTCAGTTGAATGTGGCGATCTTCCTGTTCCA
>CM061140.1:65759511-65788257 GCA_030789695.1 Scilla litardierei
CCATCTTCAAAGTAAAAAAGAGAAGACAAAATGAGGCTAAAAAATCATATCATTTCATAAAAAGATACATATCTTCCAGAAAACGTAGAAAAATATGCTCAAGCTAAGAAAAATATGTAAAAATGCCCATTGGAACTGGGAGATCGCCATCTTCAACTGAAAAATAAGAGGAGACAAACGTAGGCTATGAATTTCATAGTATTTAATAAAAGTACTATATCTTCCATAAAATGTAGAAAATAGCTCCGAGTTCAAAAAATACGCTAAAATGCCCGTTGGAATCAAAGATCGCCATCTTCAACTTAAAAATTGGGAAGACAAAATTAGGCTATAAAAATCATATCATTCAATAAAAAGATACATAACTTTTTGAAAATGTAGAAAATATCCCGAAGCTCAAAAAAATCCGCAAAAAATGTTCGTTGGAACTGGAAGATCGCCATCTTCAACTTAAAAAAAAGTAAAAGAATAAAAAATTAGGTCAAAAATCATATCATTTAATAAAAAGATCCATAACTTCCCGAAATGTGGAAAAATAGACCCGACCTCCGAAAAATTGACATAAATGTCCTTTGGAACCAGGGGATCGCCAACTTCAACTGAATTGTATTTGTACTTTACACATACAAGGCTAGTGACAAATAACGTGTGTGTTTTTGAAATAGCAGCTGTTTAAAATCTTTGCTGATAATCTAGAAAGCCTAACAATTAATGCAAACATCCAATTTGATTAGCATTAGTTAATCATTCCAAAAACCAGAGTAATCTTATACCAGTCTATAATTAATTAATTCAGCAGATATGGCTTTGACCATTGTGGACATCGCTTTGACTGTTGCGCGATCCCATCACAAGAAAAGAGAAAATTCAGTTATAAAAATCATATCATTTAACATAAAGATTCATATCATACATAAAATGTAGAAAATAGCTTGGAGCTCAGAAAAATCCGAAATAATATCTGTTGGATCCGAGAGATCTCCATCTTCAACTGAAAAATAAAAGAAGAAAAGTTAGGCCTAAAAATCGTATCATTTAATAAAAGATACATATCTGCCATAAAATATAGAAAAATAGCACTGAGTCCAGAAAAATCCGCAAATATGTCCGTTGGACCTTAAAGAACGCCATGATCAACAAAAAAATATGAGAAAACAAAATTAGGCTATAAAAATCTTGTCATTTACTAAAGAGATTTATATCTTTAATAAAATGAAGAAAATTGCATGGAGCTCAGAAAAATCCGCAAAAATATCTGTTGGAACTGGGAGATCGTCATCTTCAACTGAAAAATTAGAGAAGAAAAAAGTAGGATATACAAATCATTTCATTTAATTTAAAGATTCTTATCTTTCGGAAAGTGTAGAAAATAACACTGAGCTCATAAAAATCTGCAAAAATGTTCGTTGGAACCAGAAGATCGCCATCTTCAATTAAAAAAAATAAGAGAAGACAAAATTAGGCTAAAAATCAAATCTTGTAATAAAAATTGTGATCTTCAACTGGAAAAAGAGAAGACAAATTTAGGCTATAAAATCATATCAATTAATAAAATATCCATATCATTCGTAAAATGTAGAAACTAGCACCCAGCTTAGAAAATGATATATTAAAATCTTATCAGTTGAAGATGGCGATATCGGTTACAACTGACAAATTTTTAATGAAGATGGCAATTTCCTGGAACTGAATTTTGTCTTCTTTTATATTTCAGTTGAAGATGGCGATTTCTTGTTGGCCTAATTTTGTCTTCTCTGATTCATTTAATTAAATGATCCATATATTCTAGAAAATGTGAAAAATAGCCAGGATTCCAGAAAAATCCACAAAATTGTCTGTTGGAATCAGGAGATCGCCATCTATAAACGAAATATAAGAGAAGACAAAATAAGGCCAAAAATCATATCGTTTAATAAAAAGATTGCCCTCATCAACTGGAAAATAAGAGAAGACAAAATTAGGCAACAAAAATCTTATAAATTAATATAAAGATCCTTATCTTTTAGAGAAAAAAAATATTCACGAACTCAGAAAAATACACAAAAATTTCCGTTGGAACCAGGAGATCGCCATCTTCAACTGAAAATAAGAGAAGAAAAAAATAGGCAATAAAAATAATTTCATTTAATATAAAGATTATTAGCTTACAGGAAAAGTAGAAAATGACCGGAGCTCAGAAAAATCCGCAAAATGTCCCTTAAAACCGGGAGATCGCCATCTGTAATGAAAAAATAAGAGAAGAAAAAATTAGTCCAAAAAATTCTACCATTTAATAAAAAGATACATATCTTCCAAAAATGTTGAAAAATAGCCTCGAGCTCAGAAAAATCTGCAAAAATTCCCGTTATTGGGAAATTTCCATTTTCAACTAATAAATAAGAGATGGCAAACTTAGTCTATTAAAATTAAATCATTTAATTAAAAAATATCACTATCTTCAATAATTAATAGAAAATAGCCTCGAGCTGAGAAAAATCCGCAAAAATGTCCGTTGTAACCGAGAAATCACCATCTTCAACTGAAAAAATAAGAGAAAACAAGAATAGGCCATAAAAATCATATCATCTAATATAAAGATACATATCTTACAGAAAATGTAGAAAATAGCTCGGAGCTCAGAAAATTGCGTAAAAATTTCAGTTAGAACCGGGAGATCGCCATATTCAACTGAAAAATAAGATTATACAAACTTATTCTATAAAAATCATATCATGTAAAAAAGATTTATTTCTTTAATAAACTGTAGAAAATAGTTACTAGTTTAAAAAAATCCGCAAAAATTGCCGTTGGAACCGGGAGAGCGACATCTTCAACTAAAAAAATCAGAGATGATAAAATTAGGCTATAAAAATCATATTATTTTATATAAAGAATCATATCTTACAGAAAATTTAGAAAATATCTCTGAGCTCAAAATCCAAAAAATGTCAGTTGGAACCGGGCGATTGCCATCTTCAATAAAAAAATATGAGAAGGCAAAATTAGACCTAAATCCATATCGTTTATTAAAAAGCTTTGTAACTTCCGAAAAATATAGAAAAATAACACCATGCTCAGAAAAAGACGCAAAAATTTCTGTTGGAACCGAAAAATCACCATCTTCAACTGAAAATAAGAGAAGACAAATTAGGCTATAAAATCATATCATTTAATATAAAAATCCATATCTTCCAAAAAAATTAGAAAATAACCTGAAACTCTGAAAAATCCGCCCAAATGTCTGTCGGAAATGGGAGATCCATATCTTCAACTAAAAAGAGAATACAAAATTAGGCAAAAAATCATATCATTTAATAAAAAGATCCATAACTTCCCGAAAATGTAGAAAATAGTTCCAAGCTCAGAAATATCCGTAAAAATGTCCGTTGGCAGCGGGAGATCGCCATCTTCAAGCGAAAATTAAGAGAAGACTAATTATACTATAAAAATCATATCATTTAATAAAAAGAGCCATATCTTCAATAAAATGTAGAAAATCGCCTCGAGCTCAGAAAAATCTGCAAAAATGTCCGTTGGAACCGGGAGATCGTCATATTCTTCTGAAAAATAGGGCAGACAAAATTAGGCCAAAAAATCATATCATTTCATAAAAACATATATATCTTTCAGAAAAATATAGAACAACAACTCAAGCTAAAAAACCCTCAAAAATGTCCAATGGAACCAGGAGATCGCCATCAACAACTGAAAAAAATAAGAGAAGACACACGTAGGCTATAAAAACCATATCATTTTTATAGATGTTGAAAATAGCACCGAGCTTATAAAAATTGGCAAAAATTTGTTGGAACAGGTAGATCTCCATCTTCAACTGAAAAATAAGAGAGGACAAAATTTGGCCAAAAATCATATCATTTAATAGAAAGATCCATATCTTCCAGAAAATTTAGAAAATAGTCCCGAGGTCAGAATAAAAGTAAAATGTCTGTTAGAATGAGAGATCAATATCTTCAATTGAAAAAAATAAAAGAAGACAAAATTATGTCTAAAAATCATATCATTTAATAAAAAGATTCATAACTTATCGAAAATGTAGAGATAATCTACTACCCTTGGAACCCGGAGATAGCCATCTTCAATTGAAAAATAAGAGATGACAAATTAGGGTATAAAAATCATATTATTTAATATAAAGATTCATATTATACAAAAACATAGAAAATATTCTGGAGCTCAAAAGAAATCCTCGCAAATGTCCATTAGAACCAAAGATTGCCATCTTCAAATTAAAAAAATGACGACAAAATTAGGCCAAAAATCATATCATTTCTTAAAAAATAATATCTTCCAGAAAATGAAGAAAAATAGTCTTAAGCAAAGAAAATTCTGTGAAAGTGTCCGTTGGAACCGGGAGATCGCCATTTTCAACTAAAAATAAGATAAGACAACATTAGGATCATCATCTTTAACTGAAAAATAAGAGAATACAAATGTAGGCTATAAAAATCATATTATTTAATAAAACATTATATATCTTCCATAAATGTAAAAAAATATCACTGAGCTCAAAAAAATACGCAAAAAAGTCCTTGGAACTGGAAGATCGCCATTTTCAATTGCAAAATAAAAGAAGACAATATTAGGCTATAAAATTATATCATTAATAAAAATATCCATAACTTTTCAAAAATGAAGAAAATAGACATGAATTTAGAAAAATCCGTAAAAATGTTCGTTGAAACCGGGAGATTGCCATCTTCAACTAAAAAATAAGAGAAGAAAAAATTCGGTCAAAACATATATCATTTGATAAAAAGATCCATAATTTTCCGAAAATGTAGAAAAATAGCCCCGAGCTCAGAAAAATCGACAAAAATGTCTGGTGAAACCTGGAGATCGCATCCAAAACTAAATAATTTGAGTAGACAAAATCAGGTTATAAAAATCATATAATTTAATATAAATATTCATATCATACAAAAAATGTAGAAAATAGCTAGGAGCTCAGAAAAATCCGAAAAATATCCGTTGGACCGGGAGATCGCCATCTTCAACTGGAAAATAAAAGAAGACAAAATTAGGCCAATAATCATATCATTTAATACAAAGATACATATCTGCCATAAAATGTAGAAAAGGGCACCAAGCTCAGAAAAATCACCATAAATATCCGTTGGAACCGGGTGATTGCAATATTCAACAGAAAAAAGAGATGACAAAATTAGGCCAAAAAATCATATCATTTAATAAAAAGATTCATATCTTTCAAAAATGTAGAAAAATGCCAAATCTAAGAAAAATTTGTAGAAGATGTCTGTTGGAACCGGAAGAGCGCCATATTCAACTAAAAATATGAGAAGACTAAATTAGGATACAAAAATCTTTTCATTTAATAAAGAGATCCATTTCTTTAAGAAAATGTAGAACATGGCCTAGAGCTTAGAAAAATCCGCAAAAATGTCTGTTGGAACTATGAGATCACCACCTTCAACTAAAAAAATAAGAGAAGAAAAAATTAGGATATAAAAATCATATCATTAATATAAATATTTTTATCTTCTAGAAAGTGTATAAAAAAGCCCCGAGCTCAGAAAAATCCGCAAAAAAATCCGTTGGTACCCGGGAGATCGCCATCTTCATTTGAAAAATCAGAGAAAACAAAATTAGGCCAAAATATCATATCATTTAATAAAATGATACATATCTTCCAAAAGGTGGAAAATAGCCCGGAGTTTAGAAAAATCCGCAAAAATGTTCGTTGGAACCGGGAGATCGCCCTCTTCAACTGGAATATATGATAAGAAAAAATTAGGCAAAAAACATATCATTTAATAAAAATCACTATCTTCAACTGGAAAATAAGAGAAGACAAATTTAGGCTATACAAATCATATAAATTAATAAAAAGATCCATATCTTTCATAAAATGTAGAAAATAGCACCAAGCTCCTAAAATGATATATAAAAATCATATCAGTTGAAGATGGCGATATCCCGGTTACAACAGACATTTTTATAGATGAAGATGGCGATTTCCCGGTTCCGATCTTGTCTTCTCTTGTATTTCAGTTAAAGATGGCGATTTCCCTGTTTCAACGTACATTTTTTGCCGAATTTTTTTCTTCTCTGATATCATTTAATTAAACGTTCCATATCTTCCAGAAAATGTGAAAAATAGCCCAGAGCTTAGAAAAATCCGAAAAAATGTCCTTGGAACCGGGAGAAGCCATCTTTAACCGAAATATAAGAGAAGACAAAATAAGGCCAAAAAATCATATCATTTATTTAAAAGATCAACATCATCAACTGGAAAATAAGAGAAGACAAAATTGGGCACCAAAAATCATAACAATTAATATAAAGATTCTTATCTTCCAAAAAAAATAGAAAATAGCCCTAAGCTCAGAAAAGTTTGAAAAAAGTTTCGTTTGAAACGGGATATCACCCTCTTCAACTGAAACATAAGAGAAGACAAAATTAGGCCACAAAAATCATAAAGGTCCATATCTTACAGAAAATATAGAAAATAGCCCCGAGCTCAGAAAAATCAGAAAAAATGGCTGTTTGAACAGGGAGATCGCCATCTTCATCTGAAAAATAAGAGAAGACAAAATTAGGGGAAAAAAATCATATCATTTAATATAAAGATCGCCATCATCAACTGGGAAAATAAGAGAAGACAAAATTAGGCAACAAAAATCATAAAAATTAATATAAAGATTCTTATTTTACAAAAAATATAGAAAATAGCCATACCCACAGAAACATACGCAAAAATTTCCATTGGAAACGTGGGATCGCCCACTTCAACTGAAAAATAAGAGAAGACAAAAGTAGGCTATAAAATCATATCATTTAATAAAAAGATCCATATCTTACAGAAAATGTAGAAAATAGTGCAGAGCTCAGAAAAATCCGCAAAAATATCCGTTGGAATCGGGAGACCGCCATCTTCATCTGAAAAATAAGAGAATACAAAATTAGGCTATAATCATATCATTTAATATAAAGATTCATATCCTACAGAAAATTTAGAAAATATCCCGGAGCTCAGAAAAATCCAAAAAAATGTCAGTTGGAATCGGGCGATCGCCATCTTCAATGAAAGAAATAAGAGAAGACAAATTTAGGCCAAAATCATATCATTTAATAAAAATGTATAACTTCCCGAAAATGTAGAAAAATAGTCCCGAGCTTAGAAATAGCTGCAAAAATATCCGTTGGAACCGTGAAATCGCCATCTTCAACTAAAAAATAAGAGAAAACAAAATTAGGCTATAAAAATCCATATCTTCCAGAAAATTTAGAAAATAGCACGGATCTTTAAAAAAATCTGAACAAATGTCCGTTGGAAATGGGAGATCGCCATCTTCAACTGAAAAATAAGAGAAGACAAAATTAGGCCAAAGAATCATATCATTTAATAAAAAGACTCATATCTTCCCGAAAATTTAGACAAAATGCTCAAATCTTAGAAGCTCAAATCTAAGCAGAGGAGCAGAGGAGCCTGATTAGTTAGTTAACTCCTCAATTAAATACGTAAGATGTGTGAATCAAACGGACTGAGGATGTGAAAACGTGAGGAGGAATGTGGGCACTGTTCTTTGTTCGGTTTTTATCACAGTCAGTGTCCCAGTCAGCAAGCCAAAATATGACTGGGACAAAGCTGCCACGTATTACAAAATTAAAAAAGGTCGTCAATTGTATAATTCTTATAGAAAATTTAGGAATAACCATGTGCTCAGAAAAATCAACAAAAATGTCTGTTGGAATCGAGTGATCGCCATCTTCAACGAAAAAATAAGAGGAGACAAAATTAAGACTAAAAATCATATCGTTTAATAAAAAGAGCAATAACTTCAAGAAAATGTAGAAAAATAGCGCTGAGCTCAGAAAAAACTGCAAAAATATCTGTTGGAGTTGGGAAATTGCCATTTTCAATTGAAAAATAAGAGAAGACAAAATTAGGCTATAAAAATCATATCATTTAATATAAAAATCCATATCGTCCAGAATTAAGAAATAGCCCGGAGCTCAGAAAAATCCGCCAAAATTTCTGTTGGAAATAGGAGATCACCATCTTAACTTGAAAAAAGAGAAGACAAAATTAGGCCAAAAATCATATCATTTAATAAAAAGATCGATAACTTCCTGAAAATGTAGAAAAGTACTCTCAACTCAGAAATATCCACAAAAATATCCGTTGGAAGCGGGAGATCACTATCTTCAAGTGAAAAGTAAGAGAACACAAAATTAGGCTACAAAATCATATCATTTAATAAAAAGAGTCGTATAAAATGTAGAAAATAGCACAAAGCTCAGAAAAATTTACAAAACTATCTGTTAGAACTGGAGATCGCCATCTTCAACTAAAAAAATAAGATAAGACAAAATTAGGCTATAAAAATCATATAAATTAATCTAAAGACACATCTTACAGAAAATATAGAAAATAGGCTGGAACTCAGAAAAATCCGCAAAAATTTCCGTTGGAACCGGGAGATCGTCATCTTCATCTAAAAATATGAGAAGATAAATTTAGGCCAAAAATCATATTATTTAATAAAAGTCTCCATATCTTTCAGAAATATAGAAAATAACCTCTGCGTCAAAAAGTCTACAAAAATCTTCGTTGGAACCGTGAGAACGCCATCTTCAACTGAAAAAATAAGAGAAAACAACATTAGGCCAAAAAATCATATCATTTAATAAAATGATCTATATCTTCCATAAAATAAAGAAAAATAGCCCCAAGCTAAATAAAAATCAGTAAAAATATCGGCTGGAATCGATAGATCGTAATATTCAACTGAAAAAAATAAGAGAAGAAAAACGTAGGATATAAAAATCATATCACTTAATAGAAAATTCATATCGTCCACAAAATGTATAAAATAAAACCTAGATTTGTAAAATTCGTAAAAATTTCTGTTGGAAGCGGAAGATCGTCGTCTTCAACTGAAAAATAAGAGAAGATAAAATTAGGCCAAAACGATATTATTTAATAAAATCATCATATCTTCCAGAAAATGCAGAAAATAGACCCAAGGTCAGAAAATCTGTAAAAATATCCGTAAGAACCGGGAGATCGCTATCTTCAACTAAAAAATAAGAGAAGACAAAATTAGGCAAAAAATCATATCATTTAACTAAAACATCCATATCTTCCAGAAAATACAGAAAATAGTTTCGAGCTAAGTAAAATCTACAAAAATGTCTGTTTAAACCGGGAGATCGTCATCTTCAACTGAAAAATAAAAGAAAAAAATTAGGCTATAAAAATCATATCATTTAATTTAAATATACATATCTTACAGAAAATTTATAAAATAGTCACGAGCTCAGAATAAATCGCAAAATTGTCTGTTGGAACCGGGAGATCGCCATCTTAATCTGAAAAATAAGAGAAGACGAAATTAGGCTTAAATTCAAATTAATAATTAAAATATCAATATCTTCTAGAAAATGTAGATATAGCCTCTAGGTCAAAAAAATTTGCAGAAATATCAGTTGGACCCGAAAGAATGCCATCATCAATTGAAAAAAAAATAAAAGATGATAAAATTCTGCCAAAAATCCTATCATTTAATAAAATGATCCCTATCGTCCATAAAACGTAGAAAATTGTGCCAAACTTAGAAACTCTGCAAAAATGTCAGTTGGAAATGGAGATCGCCATCTTCATTTGAAAAATATGATAGGACAAAATTAGGCCAAAAAATCATATTATTTATTAAAAAGATCCATATCTTCCAGAAAATTTTAAAATAGCCTCTAGGTCAAAAAAATCCACAAAATGATCCATTGGGAGAACACCATCTTAAACTGAAAAATAAAAGAAGACAAAATTAGGCCAAAAAATCATATCATTTAATAAAATGATCCATATCTTCCATAAAATGTAGAAAAATAGCCCGAGTGTATGAAAAAAAACTAAAAATGTCTGTTTGAACCGGTAGATCACCATATTCTACTGAAAAATAAGAGAAGACAAACGTAGGATAAAAAATTATATTATTTAATAAAAGATCCATATCATACATAAAATTTAGAAAATAGTACTGAGTTGCGAAAAATTCACAAAAATTTCCGTAGGAACCGGGAGATTGCCATCTTCAACTAAAAAAATAAGAGAAGTCAAAAATTAGGCCAAAAATCATATCATTTAATAAAAAGATGCATATCTTCAAGAAAATTTAGGAAATAGCCCCGAGGTCAGAATAATATGCAAAAATATCTATTGGAATCGGTAGATCGCCATCTCAACTGAAAAATAAAAGAAGACAAAATTAGGTCAAAATTATATCAATAAAAAGATGCATATCTTTTAGAAAATTTAGAAAATATCCCCGATGTCAGAATAATATGCAAAAAATAGCCCTGATGTCAGAATATTCAACAAAAATGTCCATTGGAACCGGGAGATCGCCATCTTCAACAGAAAAATAAGAGAAGACAAAATTAGGCCAAAAAATCATATCATGCCCGAGCACACAAAATACGCAAAAATGTCCGTTGGAACCGGGAGATCGCCATCTTCAACTGAAAAATAAGAGAAGACAAAATTAGGCTTAAAATCATATCATTTAATAAAAAGATCCATATCTTCAATAAAATGCAGAAAAGAAAAATCCGCAAAAATGTCCGTTGTAACAGGGAGATCGCCATCTTCAACTGTTCAGAACCTTGTTAACATTTTATGATATGCGTATCTTTATTTCTTTCTGCTCTGCTCCACATTGACTTCACTATGCCGATAGGATCTACATGTAATCACATAAATGTGACGGCAACCGGGGTACGAGCGTTACAAAGTGGTGGCACATACAGGTCCGCTCAGTCAACTCGTGAACAATATTGAGCAAGCAGGAAGAACGATACTCGACTGACTCAATCTACCTTATGGATATATGCGTATGAAAGTTTTCATATGCAAGAGACGTAGAGCATCTAAGAGAGCGGCTATGGCCAAAAACGCTTTAGGATCAGGATCAGGAGCTGGGACATGCAACTCTGGATCAAACACGATGCATCAAATCTTGGATCAGGCTTTGTGAGAGATGGTCCAAGCTATACAAGAAGAACCTAAAAGGATGAAAGAGTGCAGCAGTTTCGATCGATACACCCGCCAATTTTTTCTAGACGAGAGGATGCTCTGGCTGCAAAGGAGTGGCTTCCTCGATCACCGACATGCTAAAGGCAGCGCATGCACCTACATCTTATTGGGTTAGCATGGTGAAGCTGCAACTAACCAGAGAGGCTAGAAACTGGTTGGATTCTATAGAGGACCGACTAGTGCAGCCGATCTCTTGGGCTACATTTAAGGAGACATTTAATGCCCAGTACTTCTCACTAGAGGCACAAATGGAGTTGGAGGCACAGTTTATGGACATGAATCAGAGCTCTATAACTGTAGAGGAGTAAGACACTAGTCTTCTAAGCTCAGCAAGTGTGTATGTTAATGCATGTCAGTTAACCATGTCGTACATATGTATTTGCTAACAATTGGTGTTAAAGGTTCGCCAAGGACATGGTGTCCACCCCTTTGGCTTGGGCCAAGAGATTTTACCAGGGCCTGAACATCGATATTCATGACAAGCTGGTCGGGTTGAAATTGAAGACCCATGCTGACGTACTCTCCATAGCTCGAGAGTATGAGTACGTACAGAGGGAGCAGAAACGAGAGCGACAGGCGGGGGCCCCTCCAAGACGAACACCTCTGACCATTGCAGCAGAGCAGAGCCGACGACCTTCAGTGCCACCAGTAAACACTCGCATCGGAGAACGAGAGAAGTCCACATACAGACGGAACATACCACAACATTCAAGAAGAACGGGACAAAAACCAGCCCTCAATGCCCTGTGATACGTGACTGCTGTTACCGATCCAGACATATGAAAAGAGATTGTCATTGCTGGAACAAATTGTATCTGATATGTGGTGCATCAGATTACTCCGTTGGTAACTATCTAAGACGAGTTGAGCAAACCATGACTGCAGGTGTCATTCAGCAAGAGCAACATCCACCACCCTAGCCTCAGAACTGCCCGGCTTATATCATGGCAACGATGGAGACGGACACCCCGAGCTCTTAGATTGTGTTATCAGTTGTTTGAACTAATCTTCATTTTGTTTTTGCCCGTTGTTTGTTAGATTTCTTTTGTGGTTTGTTAATAGTATCTTGTTCTAGAAATTCTGAGGACAGAATTTTGTGTAAGGTGTGTAAAATGTAATGGGCCCATTTCTTTATTTCCTCCCCTTCTTTTCTTGGCCTACTCACGAAGTCCAGCATGGGGCTCATTAATTTCCCCTCCCCCACTTTCATTTTTCATGCATCAAGCCCGTTGGGTCTTTCAACGCGATCGACTCTCCTCTCCTCTCTCTCTCTCTCTCTCTCAACAATAAGCCCACTAAGGCTTTCGACGACACCCCTCTCATCCTCTCCTCTCGTACGAAGTGACATGACCGTTGCCCCCTCTCGTCCTTCTCCTACGATCAACCAATGCCCTACCGGGCCTCTTCGAGGTTGTTATGTCCCTTTGCTTGACGACATGCATCCTCAGTAGGTTTCTTCGACTGCTATTAACACTCTTCATCTTCTCCTTCTTCATGGCTACACAACATTATAAGTTATTTTCCATATTTCAGAGCTTTTCAGATCTGGGTTGATTTCTTGAGACTACCGACTGGATCTTGCTATGTTCTTTTAATTCTTCGATTTCTTTGGCTTTTCAACGATCTATGGTAGACTCTTCTCCCCCTACGCTTCAGTTTTAATTTCGATTATTGCATGCTTAAATTTGAGATGAAATTATTGGTATGTGTGCAAAAAATTGGATTTTTAACATACGAGAGAGGATGATTTGGGGATGAGTTAGGGTTTGATTCCATATGATTATTTTGTGGGGTTGGTTCCCTCGCCTGCTTGATGTGGGGTCACGGAGTCTCAGCGTTGGGTTGTGCTAGGTTCGGTTGGCCTTTGCTTGCTGTTTTGGGGTTTCGCCTTGGGGTTTGGCTTGTCCCGTGCATGCTGCTATTTTTGGAAACTCTTGAGTTATTGTTAAGTTCGGTTGCTTTCTTTCCTACTGTTTGGGTTCGGTTGGCGTTTGCTTGTTGTTTTGGGGTTCGATTGGTTTCCTTGCTTGTTGTTAGGTTCAGCTGGTTTCCTCGCTTGCTATTTTGGGTTTCGATGTGGATTACTTAGGATCTGGGCTCCATTACCTTGCTGTTTTGGTCGTTAGCCCCTGGTATCTTGCTAAAAACCCGTGGATTTTACCGTAGGCTCGAGTTCTCCCCGCCATGTGATGAAAACCCCAAGTCTGATACATCTGTTTGTAATTTTCAGAAATACTAAAGATGTCAATTTCAGATCCTTTTCAAATAAATATTGTTGCATCTATTGCCTAGTTGTGCCTATATTTCCAGTTGTTACATGTTTAGCTTACGTGATAATTAGCTTGGAATACTCCTTTTGGGACGTTGTTTTTATGCATGCGAGAAGTTAGTTATGTTAAATTGCATATTCTATGGGATATTACACGAGATATCACTGATAATGAATGACTTATGAGGATTGAGAATTGGCTCATGTAATGTCTGGTTACTACTATATGTATGGCAGTGGACCCCCTTGACTACGTAGTTTAAATGATGTTAACTTAGGCTACATCACGACACTAAAATGTTAACTAATTAAGTTAACATGACTTGTTCAGGGTTTGGGAAAACTTATGATTGCACAAGTGCGGAAGTGATTAGAGCATGTCTTTCGGCCTGTATCTGGGAGGATTTCCATTCCATATTCTATTATTTACATGGATCCTGCGTCCCTGTCACGCTTCCTTCTTTTTGGACTCGGACCGGGGTAGCACCTCGCGGTGCAAGAGGGTCTTCAGGTTGCACATCGCACTCTCCATCATAAGTCACGACCTAGGATTGGTTCACATTAGCAAGTACCACCTTATAGTAGTTTGAGGACAATAATCATAACACTAAGCGAGTGTTGCTAGCACTTGTGCCAGTAGACTTTTACAACATTGATGACTATAAATTCATGTTATAATTAATGACAAATGAGCTGATGATAATAATGTTGGTTCTTCTCTCTTAGAGAATTGATAATGGAAATTGGGAAGTAGCCATGGTTAGAGTGGATTGATAAGATGTTAAAATGGTATATGGTGTGAGATTAGTCCCAAATTGAAGAGGGAGATGATTTTGATGTATAGTAAATAAGTTAGAACCATACTCATTTAGGGTTTATATTTTTTTGGCTCAAATTGGGTTCCAGCCTATCAATTTATCTCGATGTGTATTGCATATTTAGGCATTGGCTGAATTCCCAAGAAGTGGTTATAAAGGCCATGGTTCAATGAGCCTTCAATTCAGTATGGTAAGTAAACAAGCTTGGTTTATTTCTTGCAGGCAAGGTAATAGCCTGCTCCATTGAGGATGGGGTATGTCATGCTATGTTTAAAAATAAATTGAAAGTAGTATGACTTTACAACCTGACGCATGAAAAAACTTCGTTGCTGAACAATTTACCTTACCAACATGTAAAGGATGTAGGAAAGGAAAACAGAAAATATTTATCTAATCATCTATGGACATATGTGAAGTTTGTTGGAATTTACATTTTATATTCAATCAAACGTGGAAAAGTGGTCCAGTTTGGGTGATTGATGAGTTCGTATAAAAAGAAAATTATCATAGTTGTCAAATTGTGCTTTGTATCAAATTTCATTTTCCTAAGATATTGCGACCTATTGTATAGTATATGATAAGTTAGCTCTTGTGCTATTTTTAAACAACTAAACATTCAACTAGCTTATCATAGAACTATAGAATTGCTAAAATATAGAATAATGAATAATTAAGGACAAATTGGGGACCTAAAAGATGTAATCAAGCAAAATTGTATAACGAATAAACACAAATATTATTTCTAACTCAAATATTCTTGTTTCAATTATAACACCCATAATTAAAATGAGTTTGATGGTTCCAAAACATAAATATAAACATAAATATAAATGCATAAATTATTTCACAAATACCAAATTATTTAGTAAACTTCATAACCACTATATAAGTAAATTAACTAAGATAATATACCTCAATCATTTATCTCTTATCCATCCATCTTATTATCGTGATCATGAACGTGATCATTGTAATCTTCTTTTAAAACACTATTCTTTATTTTTCTTGCTTTCATTTTTTTCTTTAATCTCCACAAACACACCCACCAATTTATTCTTCCTTTTCCTTTCTTGATTCCAGTCTCAATTAAATTTTATGGTCCCAATGAGTGAAAAGATGGTAGATTAAATTTCAAAAGAACTTCGTGAACTTTGAGCCAGGCATAGGAATCCGAGACATGCATGTGTTACATTACTAACTTTACATATGCCTGATCTTTGTATCTTCGAGTTAGAATCAAATACATCATCAATGAGCAAGACCAATGTTTGATAACTTGGTTTTGGTTTTGGTTTCACCGTTGGAAAAATTTTATGTTTCGCATAGTTTCGCCCATTTCGTTAGTTTTGTTTTGAGTTTCAGTTTCGGATTTATATGAATTTATATGTATATATTATGCATATATTTCTATGGCAATGCATTTGTAATAAATGTTTTTTAGAATTTTAATAAATTTTATAATTTTTTTAAATTTTCAATAAAATTTTAGAGTTTTTATAATATTTAAAATTTTAATAAATATTTTTATCTGTATAATTCAAGTCGGTTCATGTATTTTAATACAAACTCATATTAAATTGAAAGAAATAATACTTCGGTCATTTGGTTTTGGCCGAAACTGATCGAAACCATGTGAAACTGATCGAAACTGAAGACACTTAATTTCGATCAAAACAAGCCGAAACAAAGTGGTTTTGGCCGAAACGGAATGAAATCGAATTTTAGCAACTATTTCGTCTCGTCCATTTTCGAAACCAAAATGAAACAACCGAACCAATGGTTTCAGAAGAAACCTCATTCCTTAAGCAAGAGGATAAAGATTCAAGTCTTAATGACAAGGGTTGCTAACCTCGATGAAATAAACAGGCATTTATATGACCTAGGCCAACTCTAATAAAAAAATCCATTTAACCGTCTGGGATTAGTAACCATGATCATTTTAATTAAGTAAATGATCGTGTTTTTTTATCAAGGCAGAGAATGAGAGACAGAAAATCAGAGTGGGCAACTATGGTCAAATAAATGACCATTTAATTGGTCGTGGTTCACAACCTCGTTTGTCACATAAACTCTTGCTCGATGCAGAATCAAGCACGAAAGCCTATATGGTACAAACTTGATCGATATTTATTATTAAGTTTCAAATTGATCAGTTATTAAAAAAATTTAGCCAAAATTGAAAGTTTGTCCAATATATATTTGTTATTATATAATGTCATAGGATATTGTGAAAAATCAAATCATATATCGCATATCATTCTTTACTCCATATATAACCTCCATGCACCCACATATATCCATTAGGGTCTTACCCAAATAACTGTCTAGGTCACATATAGTCCCTTACATATCTCCTTGAATCAATTCATCTGTATGATCCAAACATTACATTCTTTAAGCATTAACAGAGCACATTTTCCCCAATATAAAATTTTTTCCTTAGTATGTATTGTAACTTATTCTTTTTCCATCCACAACATTAATTTTCGAAATACAAAATTAGAATTTTATATTTTTAGAAATATGAAATTAGTATTTAATACATCTTCAATGAACTTTAGAAAATAGTTCAGTGTTTAAAAAATCCGCAAAAATGGCAGTTGGAACCGGGAGATCGACATCTTTAATTGAAAAATCAGAGAAGACAAAATTAGGCCATAAAATCATATCATTTAATCTAAATATTCATAGCTTACAAAAAATTTAGAAAATAGCCTGGAGCTCAAAAAAATCTGCATAAATGTCCGTTGGAACCGAAAGATCGCCATCTTCATCTGAAAAATAAGAGAATACAAATTTAGGCCAAAAATCTTATCATTTAATAAAAAGATCCATATCTTACATAAAATGTAGAAAATAGCCTCTAGGTCAAAGAATCTGCAAAAATCACTGTTGGAACCGTGAGAATGCCATCTTCAACTAAAAATAATAAGAGAAGACAACGTTAGGCCAAAAAATCATATCATTTAATAAAATGATCCATATCCTCCAAAAATGAAGAAAAATAGCCCCAAGCTAAAAAAATCAGTAAAAATGTCCGCTGGAACCGGTAGATCGCAATAATCAACTGAAGAAATAAGAGAAGAAAACGTATGATATTAAATTCATATCATTTAATAAAAATTTCATATCTTCCAAAAAATGTAGAAAATATCACCGAACTTCAAAAATTATGTAAAAATTTCCGTTGGAACCGGGAGATCGCTATCTACAATAAAAAATAAGAGTAGACAAAATTAGGCTATAAAAATCATATCATTTAATATAAAAATTCATATCTTACAGAAAATGTAGAAAATATCCTGGAGCTCAAAAAAATCCGCAAAAATGTTCGTTGGAATGGTGATATAGTCATCTTCTTCTAAAAAAAGAGAAGACAAAATTAGGTCAAAAATCATATCATTTTATAAAAAGATCCATATTTTTCAGAAAATGTAGAACAACAGATTCAATCTTAGAAAAATCTGCAAAAATTTCCATTGGAACCGGGAGATCACCATCTTCAACTAAAAAAAGAGAAGAACATAGGTTATATATCATACCATTTATAAAAATGTAGAAAATAGCACCAAGCTTATAAAAAGTAGTAAAAATATCAGTTGGAATAGGAAGATCGCCATCTTGAACTGAAAAATAAGAGAAGACAACATTAGGCTATAAAAATTATATCATTTAATAAAAGATCCATAACTTTTCAAAAATGTAGAAAATAGGCCGGAGCTCAGAAAAATCCATAAAAATGTTCGTTGAAATTGGGAGATCGCTATATTCATCAGAAAAAATAAGAAAAGAAAAAATTAGGTCAAAAATCATATCATTTAATAAAAAGATCCATAACTTTTCGAAAATATAGAAAAATAGCCCCGAGCTCAGAAAAATAGACAAAATTATCCGTTGGAAACGGGAGATCACCATTTTCCACTAAATAATAAGAAAAGACAAAATTAGGAAATAAAATTATATCATTTAATATAAAGATTCAAATCATATAAAAATGTAGAAAATAGATCAGAGCTCAAAAAATCCGATAAACTGTCCGTTAGAACCGGGAGATCGCCATCTTAAACTGAAAAATAAAAGAAGACAAAATTAGGTCAAAAATCAGATCATTTAAAAAAAAGATACATATCTGCCATAAAATGTAGAAAATAGCACCGAGCTCAAAAAAATCCACGCAAATGTCCGTTAGAACCGAGAGATCGCAATATTCAATTGAAAAAGAGAAGCCAAATTAAGCAAAAAAATCATATCATTTAATAAAAAGACTCATATCTTCGAGAAAATGTAGAAAAAAGCCTAAAGCTAAGAAAAATCTACACAAATATCCGTTGGAATTGGGAGATCGCCATATTCAAATAAAAAAATATGAGGAGACAAATTTAGTCTACACAAATCTTGTCATTTAATAAATAGATCCATATCTTTAAAAAAGTAGAAAATAGCCAGGAGCTTAGAAAAATCCGCAAAAATATCCGTTGGAACTGGGAGATCGACATCTTCAACTGAAAAATAAGAGAGAAAAAATTAGGATATAAAAATCATATCATTTAATATAAAGATTCTTATCTTCCAAAAAGTGTACAAAATAGCCTCGAGCTCAAAAAAATCCGCAAACATGTCCGTTAGAACCAGAAGATCATCATCTTCAACTGAAAAATAAGAGAAGACAAAATTAGGTCAAAATATCATATCATTTAATAAAAAGATACATATTTTCCAAAAAGTGGAAAATAGGCCGGAGCTCAGAAAATACTGTAAAAATGTCCGTTGGAGCCGGAAGATCACCATCTTCAATTGAAAAAATCAGAGAAGGAAAAATTAGGTCAAAAAATATTTCATTTAATAAAAAGATCCATAACTTCCTGAAAATGTAGAAAAATAACCCCGAGCTCAAAAAATCGACAAAAATGTCCATTGGAACCGAGAGATCGCCATCTTCAACTGAATAAAAAGAGAAGACAAAATTAGGTTATAAAAATCATATCATTTAATATAAAAATTCATATCAACAAAAAATGTAGAAAATAGCTCGGAGCTTAGTAAATCAGAAAAAATGTCCGTTGGAACCGGGAGATCGCCATCTTCAACTGAAAAATTAAAGAAGACAAAAATAGGCCAAAAATCATATCTGTTAATAAAAAGATACAAATCTGCCATAAAATGTAGAAAATAGCACCGAGCTTGAAAAAATCCACTCAAATGTCCGTTGGAATCGGGAGATCGCAATATTCAACTGCAAAAGGAGAGAAGACAAAATTAGGCCAAAAATCATATCATTTAATAAAAAGATTCATATCTTCAAGAAAATGTAAAAAAAATCCCAAAGCTAAGGAAAAATCCGTAAACATGTCCGTTGGAACCAGTAGATCGCCATATTAACATGAAAAATATGAGAGGACAAGATTAGTCTACAAAAATCTCGCCATTTAATAAACAGATCCATATCTTTAATAAAATGTCGAAAATGGCCCGGAGCTCAGAAAAATCCGCAAAAATGTCTGTTGGAATTAGATGATCGCCATCTTCAAATTAAAACTAAGAGAAGAAAAAAATTAGGATATAAATTCAAATCATTTTATATAAAGATTCTTATCTTCCAGAAAGTGTACAAAATAGCCCCGAGCTCAGAAAAATCCGCAAAAATGTCCATTGGAACCGAGAGATCGCCATCTTCAACCAAAATATAAGAGAAGACAAAAGTAGGCCAAAATATCTTATCATTTAATAAAATTATACATATCTTCCAAAAGTGGAAAATAGCCGAGAGCTCAGAAAAATCCGCAAAAATGTCTGTTGGAACCGTGCGATCGCCATCTTCAACCGAAATATAAGAGAAGACAGAATTAGGCCAAAATATCATATCATTTAATAAAATGATACATATTTTCCAAAAAGTGGAAAATAGCCCGGATCTCAGAAAAATCCACAAAAATGTTTGTTGGAACTTAGAGATCGACATCTTCAACTGGAATATAAGAGAAAACAAAATTAGGCAAAAAAATCATTTCATTTAATAAAAAGATCGCTATCTTCAACTGAAAATAAGAGAAGACAAATTTAGGCTATAAAAATCATATCTATTAATAAAAAGATGTCCATATTTTCTCCTTGAAAATATGTATATGTCTGAGGTACTAAGGATGTGCATATGTGTATGTATGTTTAAGCGTATATTGCAGTATGTGTTTATTGAATCCAAATTTTGTCTGGTACATGATTGCATGCGGCTTCCTTCCACATTTGTAAAACTCAAAAGAATTAATTGGGTTTAAATAGTAATTTTTGATATTACGTCTTGAGAAGAAATAAGTGACATCACACGCATGAGCAAGACGTGGTGAGCACAACAATTAGGCCAAAAATCATATCATTTAATAAAAATATCCATATTTTCAAGAAAAATTAAAAAATAGCCCCGAGGTCAGGATAATCTGCAAAAATACCCGTAGGAACTGGGAGATGGCCATCTTCAACTAAAAAAATAGGAGAAGACAAATTTATGCCAAAAATTCATATCATTTAATAAAAAGATCCAAACTTCACAAAAATGTAGAAAACTTGTCTCGAGCTCAGAAAAATCCGCAAAAATGTCCGTTGGAACCGGCATATCGCCATCTTCAACTGAAAGATAGGAGAAGACAAAAGTAGGCTAAAAATCATATCATTTAATAATAAGCGAGCGCCGTCATCTGCGTAGGGCTTCATTCAACCGTCACTATATCCGGATGACGTATATAGGGGTAAAACTCGCTAAAAACGATGTTTTTATCATACGTATGATTGATCTACTCATAGATCTCGCAAGATCGATATGGGGATTGCTTATCACCTGAAAATGACGAATTTATTCGTCTAAAACTAGTTTTTCCCCACCCAAAACCCCCTTGCCGCCGCGATCCCCCCTAAGGGGGGGGGTGCAGCCCGCCCTGTCGCTGCAACAGACCCCCATCGAAAGGGGGGCACGGCCCACCCTACCGCTGCAACAACCCCCCAAAGAGGGGGCACGGCCCACCCTGCCACCGCAACAAACCCCCCCAAGGGGCGCGGCCCGCCCTGTCGCCGTGGGCAAACAACCCCCCGAAGGGGCGGCGCGGCTGCTCCGCAGCCGCGGGCAAACCCCCCCCGAAGGGGGGCACGGTTGCTCTGCCGCAGCGGGCAATCCCCCAAAAAGCGGGGGCGCGATTTTTCCACCGCCACGAGAAAACCCCCCCGAAGGGGGGCGCGTTTTTTTTTCCGCGGCCCCTCCACCATACACCCCCCCAAAGGGCGGTGCGGCGTCGCTGCCGCCGCAACACACCCCCTCCCGAAGGGGGTACGGCGTCGCCACCGTCGCATAACCCCCCTAGGGGGGCGGCCCCCTGAGCCCCATTTCCCGTCGCTCCTCCCCGTAGGGGACGGCTCCCCTCTTTGTCACCACCCGACGACAGTCAATGAAGGGCAACAGCGGCTAACCCTAGACGCCGCCCCTCAACCCTAGTCTTGGACCCGAAGCCCATTTTTGGAGGAAAAAAACAGATTGAGTCTGCGGGCCTGAAGCCTGAAGCCACTCTGCAGGCTTTAGGCCCGCAGACCATATTTTCGGAAAAAAATAGGGTAAGGGGCACTTAATTATTAAAGAAGGCTAAAAATAACCTTTAAGAAGGTACTTGGGGGCTAAAAATTAAGTAAAAACTGGCGTTTGGGGATACAAAAACCCATGAAAAATCATGATAAACGGCTACAAAGGGGATTCCTTGGGGACTTTGATACTTTTTGGGGGATGATTTAAAAAGGAAAACTGTTTCCTTTTACATAGAACATGTCACTTTTGGGCCCTTCTTCAATTCGTTGATAAAACCCAAAATTTTTACAACCCTTGCATCAAATGATTTCTTCTGTAAAATCATCTATACATGCTTTACATCACTGGCTTATTCTGTGGATATTGTATGCATGGTTGTGCATTATATTTAAGCTTAATAATTAGGAAGATCATGCGACCGCTCTACCGTTAGTCACCTAACCTAACGGTGTATGACGTTGTCCAGTGGTCCAATAATTATTAAGTGATTAAATTCTTTATCCTCATGCGAATATAATTGCCTGTGATATCTGTGAATGAAAATGTTGATGAGCATAGTATTTCTGTACGAATGGCTAAATGCGGTTTTGGATCGGCTGTTTAAGTCCCATATTTTATTTTCCGCATTTTTCTTTTATTTTTGAGAGAAATTGTAGTGAGGAATTTATGTTAATGTTAAAGACAGAAGACCAATTTCCATGGAGATGGAGGCCACAATTGAAGCTGGAGATAGTATATGGGATCCACGGGGTTCCAAAGTTGTATTTTTCTTTTAAGCTACAAATTGTGTAATATGGACTGTATGGACTTTTGACTCTTTTTATGTGGACTAGCCGATCCACGCATTTATCTTCTCATTAAATAATGCCTCCGCATGAAAATGTTTCTTTTATTAAAATATTAATTCATGCATATTTGTGCTCTGCTAGATAAATGGCTAAAATTGCAAGCGTCGATTCCGAAGTGCTGGATGCATCAGGTAGAAACTATCTAAGCTGACAGCTAGATGTGAAGTTTCACATGCGGACAAAGTCCCTCATTGCTGCTGTAACATAAAAAAATGTTAGCGATATAGAAAAGGCGCAAGGTATTATCTATATTCGTCGCCATGTGGACAAGACCTTAAAGGCTGAATACCTTACGGTCGAAGATCCACTTGAGCTATGGACCGCCCTTGAGGATAGGTATAAACATCAGAGAGATGTTATACTCCTAAGGGCACGATATGAGTGGGAGAACCTGAGACTGCAGGACTTCAAATCCATTGCTGAGTACAACTCAGCACTATTTAGCATCACCTCACACCTGAAGTTGTGTGGTGAGAAGTATCAGAAGATCGCATGCTGGAAAAGACGTATACGTCTTTCCATGAAAAGATGTGATACTTATGCAGTAATACCATGAACGTAAGTTCACCAAGTATTCTGAGCTGCTGCCATGTTTACTCATAGCCGAACAAAACATGGAGCTTCTCCTCGCCACTCACAACATGCGCCCACCTGGCACTGCCCCTCTACCAAAAGCTCATCATACCTCTTCCTTCAAAAAGTAGAGAGATAATAAAAGAAAAGAAAGACCACAGAAGAGGGACAACACAAAAGAGCCAAGGGCCAAGTACAGCAGCGAAAGAATGAAGGGAAGCGCAAGTTCTCCTGGCGCAGAAATGACAACAAGAAAAATGATGCACCCTACCCAAGAGGGATTGGGAAGACCAGTGTCACAGCTGTGGCATGAAAGGCAACTAGTCCAGAGTGTGCCGGACCCCACTGTATCTCCAGGAGCTGTATAAACAAAGCAAGAAAAAGAATGTAGAAACAAACCTGGTGGCTGCAAATAATGCAGTCAAGTTCACAGCAAAAGACTTCGAATCAGAGGACATGCTTGATTAGCCTACTACATTTATCTTAGCATTTTATTTTCAGAACAATATATTTTATGCGAGCTTTTTATGTAATTTGATTTCCTTTAAATAAAATTTAGTTTCTGAATGCAAATGTTTTACTCATCTTTTTAGATGGAATGCTCTCATGACTGCTTGGTAGACAGTGCTTCGACACATACGATCCTTCAACATGAATGATATTTTCATAGCATTATACTGTATAAGAGCCATGTAAATACTATTTCAGAGCCATCAGATATAATTGAAGGTTCTGGAAATGCAACCTTGTTGCTTCCCAAAGGAACAGAAATTAAAATTAAAGATGCATTATACTCTCCAAATTCCAAATGAAACTTACTAAGTTTCAAAGATATCCGTCTAAATGGATTCCACTTGGAAACAGCAAATGTAAAAGAGAATGAATGACTGTATGTAACGTCTCAAGAAAATGGAGTAAAAACCATACTTGAACGTTTTGAGAGCCTTTCATCAGGCCTCTATCATACAAAGATTCGGAGAGAGGAAGCTAACTCAACGGAGCACCTGAAGTGCCCGACATCAGTCAAATTTTTACTTTGGCACGATAGACTTGGCCACCCTGGATCTGTGATGATGCACCGCATCTTATCACAATCTCATAGGCATAACCTGAAGAACCAGAAGATTCTTCAGAAGGGAGAATTCCCTTGTATATCCTGCTTCAAGGGTAAATTAATAATGAGGCCATCACCACTCAAAGTGGACATCAAGTCTCCAAGCTTCCTCGAAAGAATACATGGAGACATATGTTGACCCATCCATCCCTCTAGTGGGCCTTTCCGGTAATTCATGGTGCTGATTGATGCATCTTCGAAATATTCGTATGTGTGTCTACTTTCGAGCCGCAACTTAGCTTTTCCAAAGCTCCTGGAACAAATTATAAAGTTGCGGGCACATTTTCCAGACAACCAAATAAAGAAAATACGTCTGGATAATGCGGGAGAATTCACCTCCCAGTTATTTCAAGAATACTGCCAGGCAATGGGAATAGAAATTGAACATCAGGTGCCGCATGTTCACACCCAGAACGGGTTAGCTGAGTCGCTAATTAAAAGACTCCAATAGATTGCACGTCCATTGCTAATGAAATCCCAGTTGCCGGTGGATGCATGCGGACATGCAATTCTGCATGCTGCATCATTAATAAGAATAAGACCCTCAGGAGGTCAGAGTCTCTCTCCAATGCAACTTGCATATGGAATGCCGCCGAACATTTCTCGCCTGAGAATTTTCGGCTGCGCAGTTTATATCCCCATCGTACAACCCCAGAGGACCAAGATGGGCCCTCAACGTCGTCTAGGTATTTATGTTGGTTTTGACTCACCCTCCATTATAAAATACATAGAACCCTAAACGGGGGACGCTTTTAAGGCACTTCTTGAAGACTGTGACTTTGATGAGACATATTTCCCCAAAATGGGCATAGGCATTGAAAAGTCTAGCGCGAAGCAAATGTTAACGTGGGATACAAAAAGCTTGACCCACTATGATCCGCAAAACAATGTGATGATGAGAATCCTGAAGATCTTACACATCCAGAACACCGTTCATAAATTATCGGACTCATTACTGACAACCAGAAGATTGTCAAATCACACATCCCTGTTACAAATACTCCAGCTAGGATTGACATCCCAAAGAATGGATGCAATCCACCAGCAGCAGAAGTGGCTGCACCTCAACAGAAAAGAGGCAGACCACCAGGCTCCAAGGATAAAAATCCAAGAAAAAGAAAAATATCCGGAGACCTTGGGACGATACCCACACAGAGAAATGAGCTCGTGTCCATACCCTCTTCCCTTCTGGAATCCACTGCAGAGGAACTGCCGGGAGAAACTGAAATATCATTAAATTATGTACGTACATTTATTGGATAGAAAGAGTACAATCGTCGACGATGACTTCGCATTTCATATTGCTATTCACGTCGCCGGAAGCGACAATGATCATAATCCACATTCCGTTGCTGAATGCAAATGTAAAAATGACTGGCCAAAGTGGAATCAAGCAATAGAAGCCAAGCTGGACTCGCTTCAGAAACACAAAGTCTTTGGGCAAATAATCCAGACACCTACTGATGTCAAACCTGTGGGATACAAATGGGTATTCGTAACAAAAAGAAATGAAAATAATGAGATCACACGCTACAAAACTAGACTTGTAGCACAAGGATTTTCCCAAAGACCGGGTATTGACTATGATGAAACATACTCTTTGGTCATGGATGCGATCACCTTCAGATTCCTGATAAGCTTAACTGCAAAGGAAAGCCTAGATATGCAGCTAATGGATATCGTGACTGCATATCTATACGGTAATCTCGACAAGGACATATACATGAAACTTCCTGATGGCTTTTCTATGCCTGCTGAACTAAAAGATAGACCTCGGGACATCTACTCTGTTAACCTGTAAAGATCATTGTATGGTCTCAAACAATCAGGAAGGATGTGGTATAACAGACTCAGCGAATTCCTTGTTAAACAATGATCCAATAATAATGAAGTATGCCCTTGTATCTTCATAAGTACAAAGGGAAAAGGATTCGTAATAATCGATGTCTACATATATGATTTGAATCTCATTGGATCTCCTTAGAGATCGCTGAGATATCTGTAAGCCTAACAAAAGAATTCGAAATGAAAGACCTAGGAAAAACGAAATTCTGCCTTAGCTTACAGATTGAACATCTAAGAGATGGAATCCTATTACATCAAACCACATATATGAAGAAAATGTTGCAGAGATTCCACATGGACCAATGTCATTCACTTAGTACACCTATGGTGGTACGATATCTGGATGCACATAAAGACCCTTCTGGCCGCTGGAAGAGGGGGATGGTATACTTGGTCCAGAAGTCCATTATCTAAGTGCCATCGGAGCACTCCTATATCTGGCAAACTGCACACGTCTCGACATAGCGTTCACAGTAAATTTGCTAGCCAGATTCAGTGCAGCGTCTACACAGCGCCACTGGACCGGGGTTAAGCACCTTCTGTGCTACCTCCAAGGGTCTAGAGATCTGGGACTCTTCTACAAAAATGAAATATCCTATACACTTGATGGATATGCTGATGCAGGTTATTTGTCTGATCCCCACAATGCAAGTCACAGACAGGGTATGTGTTTACCTATGGAGGGACGGCCGCCTGGAGTCCATCAAGCAAACCTTGACGACGACCTCATCCAATCACTCAGAGATTATTGCCATCCATGAAGCAAGCAGAGAATGCATATGGTTACGCTCAGTTGTCCACCACATCCTGTCAACTACCGGACTGAAGACTGGAGATCTCAAACCTACCACAATGTTCGAGGACAATGCTGCTTGCATAGCTCAGCTATGAGGTGGCTTCATCAAAGGCGACAGAACTAAGCACATTTCACCAAAGTTCTTCTGGACGTACAAGCTACAGAGAGATGGCAAGATCGACATCAGACAAGTGCAATCATGTGGCAATTTCGTAGACTTGTTCACTAAAGCTCTTCCTACTGCTATTTTTAGGAAGCATATACAGAAGATTGGAATGAGACGCCTAAGAGATCTGACAGCTTGAGAGCTTGTACAGATCAAGTGGAGTTAGGGAGAGTTTGTACTCTTTTCCCTTAACTATGGTTTTTTCCACAGGGTTTTTCTTAGCTAAAGGTTTTAATGAGAAAAATTTCACCCACTCAGGATCCCGAAGTATCCACCCCATGTGAGACTCTTCTATGCTCAGAATCCCGAAGTATTCACGAGTAGAGTCCACACCTATGGCTGGATAAGGGGGAGTGTTGTGAACGGTTATAAACCAGAGTTGGTTAAGATTCTGGGCTATCTTAGAGATAGGCCCATATCAATGTAGCCCACGTTTGTACTCTCCAAACTTGCCTATAAATAAAGAGCTGGGGGCTTCTCCTCCAGTAGTTGATTCATAACAGTATCATTTAATAAAAAGAAACATATCTTCCAGAAAATGTATAAATGAGCTCCGCACTTAGAAAAATTTGAAAAATTGTTTGTTGGAGCTTGGAGATGGCAATTTTCAACTGAAAAATAAAAGAAGACAATTAGGCCATAAAAATTACATCATTTAATAAAATGATCCATACCTTCAATATAATCTAGAAAATATCACCATGCTCAGAAAAATCCGCAAAAATTTTTGTTGGAATTAGGAGATGGACATATTCAACTTAAAAATAAAAGGAGACAAAATAAGGCCATAAAAATGATGCCATTTAATATAAAGATCTATATCTTCAATAAACTATAGAAAATAGCTTGGAACACATAAAAATCCGCAAAAATGTCCGTTGGAACGGGAAGATCACCATTTTCAGCTGAAAAATAAGAGAAGATAAAATTTGACCTTAAAATCCTATCATTTAAAATAAATATTCATATTTTCTAGAAAATTTCGAAATTGCCCGTAACTCAGAAAATTATGCAAAGAATTCGTTGGAACCAGGAGATCGCCATCTACACTATGAAAATAAGAGAAGACAAAATTAGGCCAAAAAATCATAACATTTAATAAAACGATTGATATCTTCCAGAAAATGTGGAAATTAGCTTAGAGCTGAGAAAGATGTGCAAAAATGTACGTTGAAATCGGGAGATCGCCATCTTCTACTGAAAAATTAGGTAAGGAAAAATTAAGCCAAAAAATCATATCAGTTAATAAAAAGATCTACCTTTCAGAAAATGTAGAAAATAACCACGAGCTCAGAAAAATCCACAAAAAGTTCCGTTGGAAAAGTATGATCGCCATCTTCAACTTAAAAATAAGAGAAGATAAAATTAGGCTATAAAAATCATATCATTTAATATAAAAATTCATAGCGTATGAAAATTTAAAAAATCGCCCGGAGTTCCGTGAAATCATCAACAATATCCGTTAGAACCGGGAGATCGCAATCTTCAACTAAAAATAAGAGAAGGCAAACTTAGGCTTAAAATCATATATTATTTAATCAAAAGATCCTTATCTTCCAGAAAATGAAGAAAAATTGTCACGAGCTAAGAAAAATCAGCAAAAATGTTTGTTGAAACTGGGAGATCGCTATCTTCAACTGAAAAAAATAAGAGAAGACAAACTTATGCTATAAAAATGCATATCATTTAATAAAAAGATC
>CM061140.1:65788757-65863615 GCA_030789695.1 Scilla litardierei
TTCTCTTATTTTTCAGTTAAAGATGACGATATCCCGAGGAATATTTTTGCGTATTTTTTTGAGCTAGGTGCTGTTTTTTTTACATTTTATTGAAGATATTGATCTTTTTATTAAATAATATGATTTTTGTAGCCTAATTTTGTCTTCTCTTATTTTTTTAGTTGAACATAGCGATCTTCCGGTTCCAACGGACTTCTTTTCGGATTTTTCTGAGCTCGGAACGATTTTTCTCCATTTTCGGGAAGTTATGGATCTTTTTATTAAATGATATTTTTGGCCTAATTTTGTCTTCTTGTATTTTTATTTGAAGATGGCGAACTCCCGGTTCCAAAGTTATTTTTGTAACTTTTTCTGAGCTCGAGTATATTTTCTACAGCTTATGAAGATGTGGTTCATTTTATTAAATGATATGATTTTTATAGACTAATTTTACCTTCTGTTATTTTCCAGTCGAAGATAATGATATCCCATTGTCAACAGAATTTTTTGTGGAATTTTCTAATCTCGGGGCTATTTTCTAAATTTTATGGAAGATATGTATATTTTGTAGTAAATGATATGATTTTTATAGCCTAAGTTTGTATTCTCTTATTTTTCAGTTAAAGATGGCGATCTCCTGGTTCCAACGGACATTTTTATGGATTTTTCTTAGCTCAGGGCTATTTTCTACATTTTCAGGAAGATATGTAACTTTTTATTAAATTATATGATTTTTTGGACCAATTTTGTCTTCTATTATTTTTTCGTTAAAGTTGGCAATCTCCCGATTCTGAGGGACATTTTTACGGATTTTTTTGAGCTCCAGGAAATTTTCTATATTTTCTATAAGACATGGATCTTTATATTAAATGATATGATTTTTATAGCCTATTTTTGTCTTCTCTCATTTTTAAGTTGAAGATGGCGATCTCCCGGTTCCAACGGAAATTTATACGTATTTTTCGGAGCTCGAGGCTATTTTCTATATGTTCTTAAAGAGAAGGATCTTTATATTAATTGATATGATTTTTCTCGCCTAATTTTGTCTTCTCTTATTTTCCAGTTGATGATGGCGATCTTTTTATTAAATGATATGACGCCTTATTTTGTCTTCTCTTATACTTCGATTGTATATGGCGATCTCCCAGTTCCAATGGATATTTTTGCAGATTTTTCTGAACTCCGGGCTATTTTTCTCATTTTATTAAATGATATCAGAGAAGACAAAATTAGGTCAAAAATGACCGTTGAAACCAGGAAATTGCCATTTTCTATAGAAATATAAGAGAAGACAAAATTCGGAACCGTGAAATCGCCATCTTCGTTTATAAAAATGTCCATTGTAATCGGGATATCGCCATCTTCAACTGATAATATTTTTATATATCATTTTCTTAGCTTAGTACTATTTTCTACATTTTATGAAAGATATGGATCTTTTTATTAATTGATATGATTTTTATAGCCTAAATTTGTCCTCTTATTTTTCAGTTGAAGATGACGATCTTTTTATTAAATGATATGATTTTTAAACCTAAATTTGCATTCTCTTATATTCCAGTTGTAGATGCGATCTCCATGTTCCAACGGATATTTTTGCGGATTTTTCTGAGCTCTGGGCTATTTTCCACATTTTTGGAAGATAAGTATCATTTTATTAAATGATATGATATTATGGCCTAATTTTGTCTTCTCTTATTTTTTTAGTTGAAGATAGCGATCTCCCGGTTCCAATGGACATTTGTGCAGATTTATTTTGCGCTACGGGCTATTTTCTATATTTTTCATATAATATGAATCTATATATTAAATGCTTTAATTTTATAGCCTGTCATCTCTTATTTTTCAGTTGAAGATGCGATCTCCCAGTTCCAATGGACATTTTTGCAGAATTTTCTGAGCTCGCGGCTATTTTTCTACATTTTCGAGAAGTAATGTATCTTTTTATTAAATGAGATGATTTATTGCCCTAATCTTGTCTTCTCTTATTTTTTCTGTTGAATATGGTGATCTCGGTTCCAATGGACATTTTGCATATTATTCTGACCTCGAGATTATTTTCGATATTTTCTGGAAGATATGATTGTTTTTATTAAAAGATAAGAGTTTTGGCCTAATTTTGTCTTCTGTATTTTTCAATTGAAGATGGCAATCTCTCTGTTTTGATGGATATTTTTGCGGATTTTTATAAGCTCGGTGCTATTTTCTACATTTTTATAAATGGTATGATTTTTATGGACCACGTTTGTGTTGGATCTGGTTCTAAGCCTAGAGGGGGTTGAATAGACTAATAAAAATTTTCGTGAACATATATGCAATCACAGGCAGTTATAATCAAATACAGAGTAAATAAAAGCAAGATTTACCCTGGTTCGGTCGCCCTAACGACATACTCCAGCCCAAAAGTAATTACTAGCATTAATATGTAACTAGGTACAACTGTTAAGCTACCCAAGCCCCAACTCTCCGCTCACCCGGTTCAGTACCGCACTCACCAAAGTGTTAAACACTATTAATCTAGCAACGCTCTCTCTTGACAAGCACCAACTCGTCAAGACCCTCTTGTCTAGCCTCAACTAGACAAGACCCCAAAATATGAATAAGTAATCTACAAAGATCGATACACCAAGTACATGAATATAAAGTAATAATAGTTTAGAAAAGCTCAGTTCGTGTCGATGTTATCGTCTCTGTCGATCAGTGCATCGTCAGCTTCACGCTGTCACAAACGGTGTCTCAATCCGATATCTGGATCTCAAGATATAGCCCTCCGAAGTTCGATGCACCAATCTACCCGAATCTGGTATGTGCATAAATCAATTCTTTGATCTGTAGAATCGGCAGCAGTCTGTGCGTAAAGTATGTTTCTATCCCGTCTTCCAGAAATTGTAGTAAATCGATCCTAGCTCAGAAAAATCCGAATAAATACTCGTTGAAATCGTGAGCTCGTCCTCTTTGACCTAAAAATAAGGTAGGACCAATTTGGAGGTGCTTGTGGAAAGGAATTCTCAGATCTTTGAAGTGCATCCTAGGGCTTGGAATTTGATCTCTTGTACTTTGCTTCTTCAATGATGGTGGCCTTGGTTGCTTGCTCCTCTAAGTTGAAGATGGCTTATGCTTGGATATCTAGCTTGATGATGGAAGGTTTCTTATTCGTGTGGCAATGCTTGAAGACGATGAAGAATTTTGGCCATGTTGTAGAGCACTGAGTTGTGATGGTCCTGGCGTAAACGGTTCGTCGATCCGAGCTCTGTGAAGAAAGTTATGCACTTTTTAGCGTCGTCTATCAAGCTACTTCTTTCTACGAATTTGATGATCTCTTTGAAGCTTGAAGGATAAATTCAGCCAAGATGAAGAGAAATGAGTCTAGTGCCGGCCTTGTTTTTCTTTCTTTCCTTTGGTGTGAGTTTATTTAGGAGGAGAAGGAAATCAATTAGGCTCTCGTAGAATCCCTTAGAATAAGGAGATTCGATGGAATCCTAACTTGAATAGGATTTGAAATAATCATATGGAAGATCTCTTTCAATCACAATATGATTTGGAGTTTTAAATTGGATATGAAGAGGATTTGAATTTGAATGGCAATGGGATTTGAGTAGGATCTCATTTAGGATCTCATTTACTCACAATTTGATTTGCATGAGATTTGGTTCAATCACTTTTGATATGAATGAGATCTCTCCATATCTCTCCATATTTGACCAAGTCCAAATTGCAAATGAATTGCAATTTCTCCATCACTTTGACTAAGTTTTCTTTGCATATTTCTCTATCACTTTAACTAAGTCTCCCTTTGAGTATTTATGAGCTTGCCACTCCTGAAAGCACTTAGCATACACATCAAATTATTCGCACATGTTTTTTATCATCAAACACGAAGGCATCAATCGTTATTTCCAACTATACGTTGTATCCAACAATCTTCCCTTTTGATGATAACAAACCAATATAAGATTTGAGCGATAGAGATCCAAATAATATTATCGTGACGTGTGTGTGTGTGTGTGAAGTGTGATGAAGGAGAAAGTATGCAACAAATGTTCAAGCATTCCGACGGGTTACATGCTCCCACTTGAACGTACATTCATTAATGCACAATATAACAAATATTTTCCCAAATATTCTTCCCCTTTTGTTATCATCAAAAGTGTACTTGCGAAGTCAATGTCATATCACATGCAAAACAGGTGTATTATATAAACTATAACAAACACTTGCAAGTAGTCATTCTTAGAATAAACTAGTCAAATCCAATAAAAATTATAACAAAGACTTATACACCAATGTGTAAAGTGTGATGATTAAAAATTGAAGCACTTAAGGAGAACTTTCAAGAAATTCAACTAAAATCAATCCACTTTTCCATGTAATATGATATCATCTAGTAGGGGTGTGCGGGTCCGGGTACACTGTTTTTTTAATGTTATTCAGACCCTACCCAGAAAGGGACCGGTTCCTAAAATTTTGACACGGAACATGCCCATTGGACTCTATACCCGGAACCTACCTGGACCCTATGGTTCCGGGTATATTCCGGGTACCCTGTAAAAACACTAATGGAATAAGGATTATTTCACACCTACAAGTTAGTATAGGAGGCGGCGGTAAGATTTGAGTTTTGGTGAATTAAATGAGCATATGAGACTTGCTGATGCGTTACACAAAAAAACTGATACCGTGTAAGCTTGGTGAACGTGTTACCGACTCCAGCTGGTGTTGGTCTTACTTAGTAAGTGAATCTATGTGCTTTAAGATGTTAAGTTTTGGCAGGTGGCCTTTGTTTCTTGTAGCCTAGTAGGTAGGGAGGCCAACAACACGTGTAGATGCTGATGTGGACAAATTCCTTAAAGTTAAAAAAGGGTTTAGCCTTGAGGGTAATGATTTGGTCCCTATGAGAAAAACTGATTGGTCGAGCATGCGGTTGAATATGATTGCAACAGCCCGAAACCATCTGATTACCTATATTCTGTGGTAACCTTCAATTTGTTACCCAAAATGCACTCGACTTGTGGCAGTCGGTAGATGTTGGAACCCATTGGTGTGTGATAAAGAGTTTGAATTCACGTTTGAATTCATAGTCGTGGGTAGGGTCCGGTTACCTGTTTCCTATAGATGGGAACCAGAACCAGACCTGATTCATACCGGTTACTAATTTTCCTACCCGGAACCTACCCAGAACTAATGGGTATCTATCCGGTACCTACCCGTTCGGGTAGGTTTCGATCGGGTATCTGGGTACCATGTACCCATGCACACCCCTATTATCTAGGATTGATTTTTTCCATCTCATTAAAAATGAGTTCAAGTTACCACACCCAAAACGTAGCCTATGAGGACTCTTAGATGTGGGATGGCATTGCTTGACGAGTATAACACCAACACTAAAGTTTACTCTTAAAGCTTATGTTGGATACTCGTGGGTAGTGTCGTTACCATGAATCGTATCCATTTTTCATACAGAACTCTTTTATTTCTTTTTCATATATATATATACTAGTCATACCCCGTGCCCGTAGGGCACGATTCATTAATGATATTAACCGCTCAAAATCTTAGTTCCCCACAAAATTAAAGAACTTAAATGACTTAGTTCCCTTAAAACTTTTAGTACCCCCAAAATTTACTTCACCCAAAGATTTTAGTTCATTCAAAAAATTTTAGCTCCCCCAAAATTTAGTTTCCTCCCGATTTAACACGTGCCCTAAGGGCACGATTCATTTAAAATATTCTCCTCATTAAATCTTGGATATTCTAATTTTAAACAAACACCAATAATTAAAGCGCAAGAATCTTTATTTAGTTCCACCCAATAATTTTCAAAAATTTTAGTTTTCCCCAAAATTTAGTTTCCCCAATAATTTTCAAAAAATTTAGTTTTTTCCAAAATTTAGATCCCCCAAAGAGTTTAGTTCCCCCTAAAAATTTTAATTCCCCCCAAAATTCACTTCTCTTCATATCTAATTTCTCCAAAATTTTAGTGGTTTACCCCCAAAATTTTCACGAACTCGCTTCCAAAATTTCGGGTTTAAGTACAAAATTTCAGTTTTCCATACAAAATGTCGATATTTATAAAGATTTTAGCAAGGTTGTAACTTGCATTTGGAATGGGTGAGCCTAATCTACAAAAGTTCATTTGATGTTCTCCATATTAATGTTATTACATCATCACTATGTAGGTAGGATACGCATGTTTTGATTATTAAGGTAGTAGGTTGGCATAGTTTATCTATAAGCTTGTACTATCGTTGCCCTCCTACAAAAGGAATACATTAACCAATTAATATCAATACCCCCCAAAATTTCGAAAACAAATTTATAATGGCATTGACCAATTGCTCTTTTATTTTTATGATACAAAACTCTCTCTCAGAAAAGTTACATAATGGATCTAATTTTAAACTGATTTCAAAAACTACGATCATGAAATGCCATCGGCAATTGCTTGATGCTTGGAATATTGAAGGACAACCTACATTTTGTGTAAGGAACTTCCCTGAACACTAAACATATGAGTGCATCATAATGCACAATGGAATATCATAGCTGCATCTTCTAAAGATCATGACAACTACAGTTCACATAATATAGGATTGATTGTTCAGAAATCTCGTAATCAAAATTGAACCTACAATTAAAATCAAAAAACAATAAAAGGTTAATGTCATGAAAATCAATTCGGGTTCTCATGACATACACATTCAATTTTCTTGTATGTTCCATTTACTGTCAAAAGAATGTTCAATATAAACCATAGTCATTTTGAAAGTCCAAAAAACTGAGCAAAGCTTGCGTATTTTGGCCCCCAACCGACTTCAATCCATATTGAGTTGGTCATCCTCATGCCCGAAGGATCATCGGTTCCTGGAGAAAGAAGCGGCCTAAAAGAAACTATATCAAATAGTCGAGGAAAAAAGTATTGAAATTAGAATTAGGGACTAAAGAAATTTGTTCACAATATTCTTGGCGCACAACATAGTTCTATCCACTAACATGATCATGAATCTAGCAACATACACAATGTCCAAGCCTTTGCTTTATCAACCCATATCTGGCAACATACACATAATAATTTGTGATTGTTATCTGATCCTCATCCAAAATATAAATAGAGATCGCATCACCTTTTGTGATGTTACTACACCCAACAACTCACAGTCCAAATCTATTTGCGGCACTAAACAAAAGCTCCTTTGCAATTTTGGTCATAATAATTCTCTCAACGGACGCCCATCTGCTCTCAAACAAAGGTAATAGATTCTAAAATCAAGTCACAAAATAAATTTTATATATAACAAAATTGGATCAACATGAAGTTTTTAAAAAGCTAATTATCATTTCAAAAGCCTCAAAATACAGCATAAAAAGCACATAGTTAGCCATAAAACATGTATTTTTGCCTAATTAAAATAATCCACTGGATCAATTCATTTGTTCTCTGTAATCTCTTTTTCCTTATTCTCTCTGTATGAGAGACAAATGTGTATACAATCAAAAGAGCATATCTAAGGACAGAATGTAAAGCCAATAATTTTCTTTGTTTCTCTTTTTAAATCCATCCCACATGGCTGAGGAAAACCCGAAGAAAAATAGGATCCATTTATTTATTGTCCCCCTTCAAATCTTCAATTGCTATCAGTTCTCCCATGTTCCCAGGTTGCACCGCAAACCTTCAGAATCTGCATCAAAATACTGTGTTTTTAGTAACAATGTATTATGGATGTTTGAATAAAAACCATCACTTTCTAACAAATCAATTGTATCTATTGTTATCAAAAATATCTAGAATTTGCATTTGTGTATCATAGATTGGGGATCGGGTATTTCTTCAAATGAAATCAAGTGAAAAAGCAATGAAACATTTGAAGCAATTAGTTTATTGTACATGGAATCATTTGAAGCAATGAAACATTCAAAGAAATGCATCATGATAATTATAAGGATTTTTATTTGATTAGAAGCTCCAAATGCATACTAACTGTTGTTCAGACTGATTGCAAATAGCCATGTTTGAAGAGTTTAACAAACAATATGCCAAGGAACTGACAAAAACAAAAAGATCATATGTTTAGCTTCATCTTATGTGAGACTTTCTCCAATACAAAAGACGATTGGAGTATGAAGATGTCCGCGTATTTCTATCAGACATATTCACAACAATTTGTGACATAGCAAGCAATTAAACCGTAAAAGAAGCTTGATACATAGGAGATGATGTAATGAAATGTTTTAAGTTTCTCAAATGGATTTAGAAAAAGTCATCTTAAAAACATAATTACTTTGCTAGTTTCATCATATCAGAGCAAGACATTAGGTGTCGGTCAGTGAATTTTAACAATTCATAACTGAGATTCCATAAACGATGTTTTGACATATTAGGATGTCTCCAAAGAGAGACTTCTACTTATTATTAATCATCAATTGTTGTGCTGCAATCCAAAACCAAGCATATGATGATAATAGAAATCTTGAGATGTAATCATTTGATTTCATTAAAATTAACTGATCAATAACATCTAACAACAGTTAAAGAAATTCATGTCGTTTGTCTTTCCATGAAATTACCTTTTGGTGATGATAAGTCTCGGAACCCATCTGCAAAGCTTCCTCCAAATTAGGTGCACCAGTTGGTAGAATCATTTGATTCAACATCCAAAACCAAGCATATGCTGATAATAGAAATCTTGAGATGTAATCATTTGATTTCATTAAAATTAACTGATCAATAACATCTAACAACAGTTAAAGAAATTCATGTCGTTTGTCTTTCCATGAAATTACCTTTTGGTGATGATAAGTCTCGGAACCCATCTGCAAAGCTTCTTCCAAATTGGGTGCACCAGTTGGAAGAATCATGATTTCCTGGGATATACTGGTTGTCAATAAGGTTGTAGTATACTCACTCATAGAATAATGGACATCAAATTAAAATAGAACCATGATTAAGTAGATATCTAACATTCACATAGTCTTTCCAGATAGAAACATAACAGAAACACAACATAACGCAAACGACCAAAGAAAAAAGTTCATACATTAACTTAAAACAAAAGGCAACAAAGAAAACATGAAAACGTGAATCTATACATGAGAACAAAAGTAAGAAGCAATCAAAGATGAACGTTGAAGATTTATATTTCATTAAGTAACAATGACTTAATGGAATAGCACGAGTTTTATATGCTAGCAAATATGTAGGTGTAGTTTTTCCTACATTTAGTGTCATTTAAGTGATAAGAGTAATTGCATTAACGTACGTACTCAGTTTTTACTATTGTTGGACCTTTCGAGAATATTTTACGAAAATATGCATCTAGAACAACATTACCGAAGCCTCCTTCACTGTATAGAGAATGTGAAAATATGAATTTCAACTGATGCCTATAGTCAATACTCACAATAAAATGGGATTCACATTTCTTCATCAATTTAGATACAGCCGAAATTTTTTAAAGCATTTGAATATCATAAGTAAAGTGTTAAATGAAAAAAAAACAGACCATTTTAGTTTCTATATATCACGTGTGTTTCTATAGAACTAACCTGGAACTAACATGGAAGACAATTTATTCATATCAAGGGGTATCAAGAACTAACCTGGAAGACAATTCCAAAAGATCCATGTCCTACGACATGATCGGCCATATAGCTTATAGTCTGCCATTAGCAATATGCAAGTTTGTTAGTTCGGTGTAAAGATGATGATGCAAGTGGAAAAACATGGAAATTTTTTTCTTTTAAAAAAGAAATTGTCGATGAATATGCTATTAATTATGTTCAATAAGTCTACATAAAACCAAATGCCGGCCAAAACTGGTCAGCCATAACTGTTAGTCAAAAATTGGAAGCCTGCCTATGTTTAGCAGAAACTAATGCACATCTCGTTCCCTGCTTTGGATGACCATTCATGCCACCGATCGTTGTTACAATTATGTGGCCAGTTTCTGTACCATTCCCATCAACTACTGTAGCTTCAACTTCTTAGGAAACATCTATATATCCTTTGTGTTTCCTTGTTCTTCTCCCAAAAAAAATTGAGGTACCATTTCAATATATAGACACTTTTATTCTCCCCCAAAAGTTCATTTTTCTATGATATTTTCTGAACCAAAAAAGCTTGATACATATTGTTAAAAGCATGATGAATGTAACATGAAAACAAAAAATAGGGGGAATGTAACATGAATTCTTAACAATATGTGTTTTCTAAAAGCTTCTTTTTGGTTCAGAAATTAGTTCTATATCAGTTTTCCTACTGTCTGTAGAAAGTTGTGATACATTCAGGTTTTAGAAAACGTTAATTAACATCTATTTGATGAAGTATGTGATGAACTATTTGATGAAGTATTGACAGTCAGGCATAAATAGTTCAGAAAATAGTTTTAACAAACATTATATATAACCTGAATGTTAAAACCTGAATGTATCACTTACATTTTTCAGAAAATGATACATATTGTTAAAATTCATACATTCTGAAATAGAACTGATTGATCTGAATTAGAACTAATTGATCTGGAAATGAAATAAAACTCATTTATATTAGGAAATAATATACACCATAGATATGCAAGTTAAATAAATTCAGCTACATGGAAGTTATTGTGGTCTCTAATGTATGTTATACATGTTTCTAATGTTTCCAAACATAAACAGTTTTTCAATTAAGATTACATATGGTTTATAATGATTTTCCAAATGTGTCTCATGGGAGAACAAATCATTTCCTCCCAGATCCCATTAGACTTCCTTTCTAAATCTGAATATGGATATCAATATATCATGGATTAAAATGTCAAATTTCATGTGACAACACCCAATGGATTTACACATATTTAGGATGTTTACCAGATCTGAATTGCACAAAGAGTAGTGCTTGAAGCTTCTATTTTTTTAGAGAAGCCCAGAGGCTTGGTTTCTAATTAAAATTAGTGTACAATGGAATTAAAATAAGTAACATGTAGATTTCTAATTTTAAAAAAATTATCCATTAAGACAAAGAAAAAGAACCAAGAAATTGCTTACTCAATTCAAAGTTTACTATCTATTATACATGACCACACAGTTATTATAAGTAACACAATTGATTAGGAAGTAAAATGATCGCATGAGAAAATATAGATTCAAGCAAGCATCACTCTTCAGAGATTTCGTATTGCAAATTAAATGATACTATCAATCACTTTATCGTCTAACTATAAATGGAGAGAGTGCGCTGCGGTTTACTCAATTCATGAGCACTATTTCGTTGTTCATGTAATTACTACTTTATAACGGCCACATTAGAGCCCACCCCCACCCCTATTATAATTACTACTTATAAGAGTAGTAATTACATGTGAATTATAAAGGAAGTAGGCAGTATCATATGCACGGTTTCGTTGTCCATGCATACAACTTAAAATAATAACAAACATGACAAACAGGAAAACCCCAAATATAATAACATTGATTCAATGCATTAACACACCTTGGACTTGCTATTTTCTGTCCAAATTGTGAGACTAACGTGTTCTACTCTTCTTCCAGAGGTTGATTCACCGAAATGGCAGTGTAAGATTCAGACAGGTTGTTTTGAGAATCAACAATTTCCAAACACTACAGATCAAACAAAAAATAAAATTAAAAAGCAAACCAAAATTTCAAGCCAAAACAACAAATCCTCCAGAACTTATTAGCACTAATCACTTACCTTAAACTCAACCTTTGACTCTCGATAAAAGAGAGAAAGCATCAGTCTCTCCTCGTGTAATAAAACGAATTCTGAGAGTTACATCAACCTAGAAACACCAAGCTAATGCTCATTAAAGCAGAAAAGAACATGCCCCATTATTTCTATCTTTTATCTGTATCCTCCCCCTATCGACGACTTCTCTATATATGACTCCTCTTTCCTCTCACTTCCTCCTCCGATTTCAACATGGCAAGCACCAATGTATGCAATCAGCATAGCTCGCTGGATTTGAGAGTTGTTCTTCGTTGAATGTCTCCCAGAATTTTCGGCAAATCAACGGATGACCATCTTTCCGGTACTCAGACAACTGGGTGATGTTCACAACCGAGACTTTTGAGCCCACACTATCCAGTATGCTCTTCACCATCCTCATAGTATCGAGGTCGGATCCAATACCCCAGTAACCTTCCTTGTCCAGTATAGGGGCTGTCTCCTTGAAGCAATTCCCCTCGCTTTCCGGATTCCACTCTTGGCTCCTGTAAGGAGGAGGAGGAAGAAGATGAGATAAGTTGATATCACAGAATATGTAATCATAGTCATAACCCGTGCCCATGGGGCACGGTTCATTAAAGATATCCCCCCCGCAGAATCTTTGTTCCTCTTTAAAAAACTACACAGATTTTTTGGTTTGCCATGTATAAAATATAGTAGCTAACGTCTAATCTATTAAGCAATATTGCTGGATTAACTCACCAAATATGTAGACTATTTCTAAATAATTTGGTATTAAAATAACTTAACACAATGCAGAGGTTCATTTGTGCAAAACCAAGAAGGATTGACATCTTCATCTTCAATGAGTTCAGGAATGGAAACTCACTTCGGCTACCATGACATTTGGGATCCACACCAAATGAATATGCAAGCCTCATCTTAATTAAACCCATCGTAGTTGCATCTCTACAATTGATGGAGAGAACGTATAAGAGGATGGCCATAATATAAATAATATCAAAGACATGACTACGCGCTCATACCTGCAGGAAGCATCATGACATGCATAAGCAGATGGCCTAAAATCACAAAAGGACCAGAAAAAAACTCATTGTAGATAAACACAGTTTAAATTGATAACATTGCCATCAACAAAATTACTTAGAGACCACCAAATGTCATCTCCATGATATCTTCAAGTTTTTGTTGATCATATAATATGTAGGGAAAAGACATCAGTTATGGACTCTAACAAACAAAATTTCTTCATGCAAGTTAAATTAGATGAAATTGAAAAAGCAAACTCAAAACCATACTAAAACATCAAAGCTCTGTTAACAAATAGAACCATGAAACAAAGGGAGCAAACATATAGAAGAACACAAATGAAAGTAACCTTTGGGCTGATTACACTAAAAATTTGAACCAACCCATAAAAATAGTCATCATGACCCATAAAACACATAAATAATATATGACTACATGCTCATACATGCAGGAATAATCATGACATGCATAGGAAGATGCCCAAAAAATCTCAAAATGAACATAAAAGAACTCATTATTGATAAAATTAACCTGTATAAATTGAGAACATTGCCATCAGTCCTAAATAAACAGAGAAATCAAAAAGCTTCCATCTTCATTCAACAATCTATACTTTCACTCCATCTGATTAACGACTTCAATGGTGTCATTGATATTCGAAGCTTGGAATTCAATCGCCAAGACTATCCGTAGCTAGGATCCCTCTCCTCTTCACTGCAATCTATTGGGTCCTCACAAGACAGCCTCCAATACAATTTGATACCTACAAATCATTGTGAGAAAGCAATAAAGGTTAAATCTGCAATAATTACCTCGAGTTATGTTGGGTTTGTGCTGCTCTATTCCTAGTTATCAAGTTGGTAATTTCCTTATGTAACATTTTGCTAGCATATGACACAATCAAGTAGGCATCAGAATTAAAAACAAATGACGTTTATATGTTTAACATATCTTGAAGTAAAGTGGACAAACATTAATCTAGTTCAATTCAAATTTAGCAATTCAAAACCACAATTACATCAATATGTATATGAGATAAGCTTTGTAGGTTGTATCTGGGGAGAGCTCCGTGCAGTTGATCTTGCCACATATATCCAGCCAACAAACTGCGTGGAGCAATGCCACTTCAGCAAACCTAATACCAGAAGATAAGTTTCAAGCTTTAAAAAACCCTACGTAGACATATTGCAAGGGAATGGAATATAACTGCACATGATAATAATAGGTGCCAATTAAAATGCATGATCTGTCAATTGATCAGAATGATATTAAACGCATGCTAACCTGCAATGCATGGATATTCAGTTGAAGGATACATTATCCATATTGGTTACATGTCCAGTATCAAGATTTTGCACCATACATACATTCATATTGACAACCAGAAAATTTCTGGATCATGTATGTATGTGCATCATCTCAGCCCCCATTTATGAGATCAATTATCAAATCACATACACACCGTTTTATAATATAAATATGCCCAAATTTTCATAAGTAAAAAACCGAAGAAAAGATGTCTACAGCAGATACACCCCGTTTCTTCGGCTTCAATCTAGCTAATAAAGAAAAGATGTCCAAAGGGAGCAGCATACCGATTGGGCATTTTCCTCTTCATCAGAATCTGAATCCTCCATCCCTCTTCCATGGAATTCTTCATCCATGTCATCATCCATATCATTCATTTCATAATCATCTACCATTTTGTCAATGTCTTCGGCCCGGATGTGAGACATGTTCTAGTATACAGACATGCCATAATTAGTTTCGGTAACCATAACAGCATGAACAAAGTAAAATGAAGGTAATTGAATACTCAGAAAAAAGCTCCCGACTGAGATTAATTAGAAGATAAGTGTGGAGAATAATGACATTACGATATGAGAAAGAAAAAAAAAATCAATATTTCAGTAGTATATTAACAAATAAAAGGTTCAAAAATTAAGCCATCATCGTGAGCAAATATCAATCACCATATAATGGGAAATCCTTTGTAGGCAGGCTATCACCATAAAACTTTGAAATAAAGATAAATGTATGTGCATCATCTCATCCCCCGTTTATGGAATCAATTATCCAATCCCATACACCCCGTTTTACAATATAAAGATGCCCAAATAACACAGACACTTAAAAGAAAGAAGAAATAAGTACAATAGCTCTCTAACCTTTGGCCGAGCGATATCAGTCCCTTGGACTGTAATCTTTATGAGCTATAGAATCACCCCTTCCTTACTAATGACTTCTTTGTATCTGCAACGATCACACTGACAGGGTGTTAGGAAGGCTCCACATGCTTTTTGGGCTGGCTTGAGCAGTCCTCGAGTGCTTCTACCAATGCAAGCACTCTACTGGGATTTGAAGTCAGCAATGTTTGCAATTCTTCAAAGGCCAGAAGCGATTCCAAGAGAGCCATGCATTTCTCCACGGTTCACCCACTTCTAAAAAAATCATTCAAAAACATTCAAAAACAATACATGATATGCTTTTGTTCGAAAACGTTACATACGGCTTAATTTAGAGATGAGGTCTTGAGGAATACAGGATATGCATTATGCAGATCATCTAAACTGACTTTCAAGAAGCAAAGTTCACCTCACAATTTGAATTGGATGAACTTGACAGACGTTGAAAACAATAGCCACTCCATAATATAATTAGTCTACCCGTAATTAAATGAGTAAAATTAGAAGAAAAACAAAAATCAATCATCAAAATTAGATAATGTTACTAAAAATTAACTGATACCCATTAATCAAAATCCAATCGTTAAGAGAAAGAGCAAACTTGGAATATAACAGAAGATCACCCACCAAAGATCTTGAATGCATATATCCCAAGAATATCTTTAGCTGAATTTCTTCCGGTTCCATTCTATTGACATATACAATGGATGATGATATTTTTTATTTTAGTATGTGGCCAGCACACGCTTAGCCAAATTTCTTCCAGTTCCATTCTATTGAAGAAATATATATTTGCCTTAAAGGGGGGAAATAAGCTATAAAAGTAACATATACTATTGAATAATGATATATCAATATGATTATAATAAGTTAACTATCCCCTGTATGTAACATGAATGTCGTCATTCTTCAGTTTTTCCCCATATTTTTAGCATTGTAATTTCTATTTCTTGCTGGACAACATAAAATTATAATAGAAGACTAAAGTATTGCTTTAAAAATGTTGAAAAAACATTAAGGAAACCAAATAAATGGAAAGAACTCAATGTTTCCAGGCTTGGAACAATAAATTTCACATTCTCATCATTTACCAAGAGGCATCATAGTTAGTTGAAGCTCCTAAGAGTTTTATCATTCAGATATCAGGATATAAAGTTTAGAAACATTGATGTATTGCTTAGATAGGTTTAAAAATATAGCACATTGCAGAATGTAAAGGAAAACAATAGCAATTTTTCTCGATTTTTGTTCTTACTTACTTTAGTGGCAACCTTGACATCAATCTGATGGCATCAAATATTGCAGCCAATTGCAAAATGTTTACATCATTACAATCAAGAATGTTAAAAGCCATAAATAATTGATCTTGCATTTTGGCGAGAGCGAACAGTGGCATGCAAAAGAAAATGGGTATACTTCACATGCTTAAAGAAAACCTAATATTTGAGAATGCCTACACTACAAATCTTCTCTATGAATTAGACAATCAAGTTCTTCTCACCGCAGTTCGATGCAAGCAAGTAAGTCCATCTCCACCTCCACCGAAGCCTTGGACTAAATTGCATCAGGTGCTCCTCATCCACCGAAGCCTCAAGGTTCCCAGCCCCTCTCACCGCTGGGACGATGGCGGATCCTCAACCGAGACCGGAGCTCTGTTCAAATCTTACATCGAAGAAAAGAACTAAAATGAATGCTTAGGAAAAATAAAGAAAATTTTTAATGCAAAGAATTCCTTAAAAATACAAAACCTTAAACTTTGAGGGGCATGATAGCTTCAGTTGCGATCTTCATCTGGAATTTTTAAGTCCAGAAGTGAATTTGCTACCTAGAGCTGAACAAATCATGAAATGAGATAAAAATTAACCAGTGATGCTAATTAACCCAAATTAATCGTTCAAAGAAACAAACCTGAAGACACCGTCATGATCTGATGCTGAGGAAGTACGACGGGCTGAAGATCTGGGAGAGGAAGTGAGGGAGACAATGAGATCGTGAAAGACAAACAATAATTTCTTCTTCTTCTGAAACTTCAAATTCGAGAAGGTGAGAAAAGCCCTCACCTGTTGGATCAAGATAGACGAAAACCCTAATTCCCCAAATCTGCACACCCGTGAGAAAGAGGGGCTAGCTGAACACACGATGGAGTCGGTAGAGGAGAACGTTGGAGGAGAGAGTTGCTTGAGGCTTATGTACTTCTATCGGTGGAGGGAGGGGGACGGTGGAGGGGAGAGGGTCACAGCGAGGGGTTTGAGAGAGAGAGAGAGAGAGGGGGGCTAGCTGTTAAACATTTCATTTGGTCCCCCACCCCCACCCCCAAATATTAAGTTTCCCCCCAATTTTTTGTGCAACAGCTGTGAGGTTTTCCCCCTATTTTTTTTGAGTACATGACAAAAGTTATGGGAATAAAATTCAAATTTTGATTTGCAAACAATTTCAAATTCAATGAAATCCCTCAACCCTTTCCCTCCAAATTACACAACAATTTATCCTAGTCATCATCTTATATTCAATTTCTCTTATCAATTTCTCTTGTCTTAACCAAATTCTCTTATCCAAACAATTATTTTACCCAATTTCTCATCTCTTATCCAATATCTCTTATCCAACTCTTATCCAATAACCCATGATAACATCACTGTTTTATAATATAGATATATATATATATATATATATATATATATATATATATATATAATTTCATTTTAGTTCTTTTAAGCTCTATTTTTTTATCCAAGGCAAGACACATCATATTTTTTATGCCTTAAAGGCCGGCCTAGTTGATAAAGGCCCACTCAAATAACCCAACAATAATACTCATCAATGAGGACCAGTTCACCAAGGCGAAGAGAAGCTCGCCGAGTCTTACGGAAGCATGCCCAAGCAGAGCAACAAGCTCGTCAACCGAATCAAAGAGAAGAGCCCTCCGACTGATGGTACATGTTCTACGCTAGCTTGTCCCAGAGTAGCTCGCCCCGGAGGTAGCTCACCTACCTCTCTGCCCGAAGCAATTCGTCCGATGAGGGAGGTGACCCTTCACTAGCATCACTGCCAGTTTCACTACAGATAAAGTCTAGCAAAGGCGCACCTGGCCGCTTTGGCTCCTGACAGCCCGCTGAAAGCGTGCCTAACATTTACGGCTCTGAGAGACTGACAAAAATACACCTGACACCACCTGACACCATCAATACAGAAAATGTCTCTAACACCGCTCACCATCTTATCGCTTCACCACTCGAGTGCCAGCTGGGTTGATTCGACAGCTGACATGGTGGCAAGCAACCACCTCTCAGCCCTATAAATACTCCCTCTCCTCCAACGAGGAGGGGGCTGGTTGGTTGGTCAAATCTGTAAGAAACCCCTAACCCATCTACATACATTCAAGGTCGAATATCCTCCACGGGCCTTCCACACTAGTTCGTCACGCAAGCGCCGATCTGCCTCTAAGATCGTCCTGTGTGTCCGACATTCTCCTCAGGTCATTAACTGACTTAAGTATCGGAGGGGTTGTGGGCTGACAGTCGGCCAAGCCTTTCTGACGAGTTGCTCGTCTTGCATGCCCTAGCCATTAGAGGAGTAGCGATCTACAGCAACCCTCGTCAACTGACGAGCGACCTTCATCAACCAGCGAGCTAATTCCACCAGAGGAAGTGTGAACTCGACATCATCATCTACGAATTGCCCTCAAGTTGTGATTAGCCTCGTCATCAACCAAATACTTGTAATCATCGTTCCCTTGATTCCCCACATTAATACAAATTCTTTGTGTGCGGATCTGACCAGTAACAATTGGTGCCGTCCGTGGGAACTTAGGGTCACACCCATGTCTAATCACATACACTTCAACCCTTTCCTAACCGTGGCAAACACCACATGAGATACGAGCCATGCCCTCTCAAAGGGACTCCCCGACGAACGTGCCCCCTTGAGGGGACGGTGAAGGCTATTTCTGCCTCGGCTAGTGCTATCCACCAAGGCTTTAAACTCTTACAAAAATGACGAAGGATTGGGGTACGGGTGGGTCCGAGGCATCCACCGTCCCCCTTATCCCCAGACCGTGATGCGCAACCCTCACCCCCAGATCGAAGAAGAAGCAGCTGCTCGGCAAAAGGAGCCCAACAAAGAGACAATGACCCGACAAAGACATCTCGATGCGGACGTTGAAGAAGCTCAACATAGGCGACTCGATGAAGAGGTTGATGCTCAACAAGCACTCCCATAAAGCTCAAACCCAAAATCGAAGCTCCTCCGAGTAAGCCGACTACGTGCCCTAGGGCTCAAGCTCTCGCAGGACGACCTAGGACGTGAAAATATAGGTTTTCCTTCTCTCTCACCTACCGAAAAGTTTCGACGCGCGTCCTCTTCAGAATTTTCTTGTAAGAAGAAGCCCCAGACCAGGGTTGGCCTAAATCGCAAAGAGCAAGTTGTCTTGCTGCAAGCAAAGATCCGGGGCAGGCTTCCGAGCTGTGGCCCCGAAAGGTCGTCAAGGGTTTGGGGCAGGCTGCATAACTCGACCCTTTCTTGTCAGAGACCCATGGCGGGCTTCAGAACTGCACCCTCGAGAGGGCGTCCTTAGATGAAGGTTGTCCTCGGTTAAGGTCATCCTCCCCCGATAGGTCGCCCATGGGTTCGGGGAAGGTTTCCAGACTGCGCCCCACCGAAGCAGGTTTTATTTTATCTTCGACATGTGTCATTACTTTTCGATTTACACGCTTTTCGTGTTTCTCTTATGTGCAAAAAATCACAGGTCAAGATCGGGTCGACTATGCATCCCAGGTTTTATTCTATCTTCGACCTGTGTCGTTACGTTTCGACTCACATATTTTTTGAGTTTTCTCTTGTGTACAAGAAATCACAAGTCGAGATTGGGTTGACAATGTGCCCCAGGTTTTATTCTGTCTTCGATCTGTGTCGTTATGTTTCGACTTACACACTCTTCAAGTGTTCTCTTGTGTGCGAGAAATCACAGGTCAAGATCGGCCCGATCATTGGAGGCGAACTGACTCGCCATAAACCACACCTCTGGGGCAGGTCTCCGAGTCGCATGCCCGAAGGGTCTCCAAGGGTTTGGCGTGGGCTACGCACCTCGACCCTCTGCTATCAAAGATCTGTGGCAGGCTTCTAAGCTGTGCCTCCGAAAGGCGCCAGGGGCATAGGACCCCCTAGGGGTGCTGAAAGGGCCACGCCCCGACTCACCCTCTCAAAGCCCTCCGGGGCATGTCACGGCCTGACCATTCATAGCAGGTGAGGCCTCGCTATCCAAATCGAAGAAGAGAATGAGCTACCTCTTAGCAAAGATCCGGGGCAGGCTTCCGAGCTGCGCCCCCGAAAGGTCGTCAAGGGCTTGGGGCAGGGTGCGTAACTCGACCCTTCCCTGTCAGAGACCCAAGGCAGACTTTAGAACTGCACCCCCGAGAGGGCGTCCTCAGGTTAAGATTGTCCTCGACGAAGGTCATCCTCCCCTGGTAGGTCGCTGATGAGTCCGGGGCAGGTTTTCAGACAGTGCCCCCACCTGAACATGTCTTCCTTCTCTCTCACCTACCGTTAAGTTTCGACTCACGTTTTCTTCAAACTTTCCTTGTGAGAAGAAGCCCCAGGTCAGTGTCGGCCTAATCACAAAGAGCAAGCTGCCTTGCTGCAAGCAATGATACGGGGATGGCTTCCAAGCTGTGTTGATTATTGGACTCCCCGGATTTGGTTTTGGATGATGAGCAAACATAAATAATTCATGAACTAACAATTTGTGAGCGCAGTATTGGAGATCGTCGCAAAATTCACGAGAAGATTCAAAGCGACATCTCAAGACTTCTCAAAGCTCGTATTCATTGCCTAAAGGTTCGTTGAAGCTCTTGGACCGTTTTGGAAGTCATGAAGAATTAATCGAAGCTCTCGAAGACCGTTCCTTAAGATTTTATTTATAGTCTTTTAGCTTCGATCTATAGAATGTTAAGCCTTGAGTATATCTTACGATTCTATCTTCATAACGCTCATATCGTAGCTCTAGGATCTTAGTACAAGTTCATTCTAACTTCCTCGAAGCATCGCGCTTCGATTCGGACTTGTTTGTGCATGTTAGTTGGTACAAGAAGAAGTACTAACTGACTAGATGGTGATCTAGTCGGTCAACAATGCTTCTTGGACTGACTAGTTTGTGTTAATCTTTTCTTGTTCAGTACTGTTTACAGTTAGTCGGTCTACGTTGACTCACCGACCGACTAGTTTGTGAACTAGTCGGTCAGTGATGCTTCTTTGACCGACTAGTTGTGATTTACTGTACATGCCAAATTTCTCCTAAGCTACTGTTTATCGTTTAGTCGGTCTAAGAACGTTTGGTGACCGACTAGTTGATAATCTAGTCGGTCAACTTTTGTTCTTGGACCGACTAAGTCAATTTGTATTCAGACTATTTGTTTTTGCCTCTTAGTCGGTCTACGTTCACTGACTGACCGACTAGTTGTGAAACTAGTCGGTCAGAAAGTCTTCTTGGACCGACTAGATTTCTAGATCTGAATTTCTATCTCTTCTCAGTTCTTCACTTAGTCGGTCCATGTTGTTTGACTGACCGACTAGTTGATGAACTAGTCGGTCAGTGGTTGTTCTTTGACCGACTAGTTGCCTCAGATTTCTATCCGTTGGGAATTGACCTAACTTGTTTTTATGGGACCCTATAAATACGAACCTAGGTCATTTCTCTCTAGGTTAGAGCTGCCATTAAGAGATTCATTGAGATCAAAAGAGATAGCCATTCTCACTCATTTCAAAAGCTCTCTTCCTCACAAGAAATCCATTCTCTCACTTTCTAGATCTAGAATCCATCTTGAGAGAAGTTTGTTCTTGGTGAGCCCTTCAAGCTCTAGCTTGATTCAAGTCTCCAAATCATTCCTAGGCACCCATTGCTGGTCATTTCTTTGGTGCTAGGTCTTGGTGACTTCATCTTCCTCAAATCCCTCCTTGCACCTATTTGGTAAGAAAACTCAAGGTATAGGATTTTGTGGTAAGATTGTTTATTTCATTATAAACTTGTTTATATTGCTTATTGATTCTCTCGGTTGTGAGAGAAAGTTGTGATCTCGGGTTGTGGGATTCACTATTGCCATTGCATGTATGATTTGATCTTGTGAAGGTTTTTCACAAGATATTCATAGTGGAAATCTTGGGTTAGGGTTTCTAACCTAAGTATCCGGAGGGGATCCGGGTGGTTGGGACGTAGGATCACTGGGAACAAGTCGGAGAGACTTGGGTGGATCCGAACCCAGTAACATCTTTTGTTAGCATTGTTAATTTTGTTGTTGTCATTCAATTTAAGCTTCCGCAAATTGATTTGGTAGTTGTTTGCACTATAATTAGGAATTATACTCCTTGTTATTTTTAAAGTACTATTCACCCCCCTCCCCCTCTAGTACTTGTGCAGTAGCTTGTAGGGCATTACATTTGGTATCAGAGCCAGATACTTAGCTATGTCTGCCAACGACAACAAAACCGTGCGTCCACCTTCCGACTATGGCACCTTCAGGAACCGTGAAGGAGCGTCTTCGGTCATGGAAGGACATTCCTCGACTAGGCCTCCATTCTTAAACGGCGTCAATTATGGATATTGGAAATGCCGGATGGAAACGTTCCTCCGGAGCGCCTCCTTGTGGAGAATTACCATGTCGGAGTACAATGTGCCTACCGAAGAAGATTTCGATAAGTGGACTACCGCGGAGGTCACCGCGGAGATTGCAAATGCCAAAGCTATGAATGCTTTACAATGCGCATTGGAACCCGAAGATTTTAATAAGATATGCACATGTAAGAGTGCATATCAAATTTGGAATTCGCTCCTCATTTTGCATGAAGGAACGAGTCGGGTAAGAGATTCTAAACTCGTAGTAGTCAATAGAGATTACGAATTGTTTCATATGGAACATGGAGAAAAGATGAAGGAGTATTATGCTCGCTTCGTCGACATAATGAACGAGTTGGAAGCTCTCGGCAAAACCTACACCCAAAAGGAGAAGTGTTCGAAGCTTATCGAAGGATTTCCTTCTTCGTGGGAGAAACGTACCTTCGCCGTCGAGGAAGGTAATGACATGAATAAGTATACCGTAGTTCAATTGATGGGTACTTTGATGTCATACGAGGTACGCAAAGATAGCAAGGTGAAGTTACAAGAAAAGATGAAGTCCTATTTGAACCAAGACGTGCCTAAGAAAAAGGCGATTGCATTCAAGGCGGCTTCATCCACCTCTACCGATGATGAGGACTCGGAAGAAGAAATAGACATGGAATCCATTGTACTCATGGCAAAGAAGTTCAATCGCTTCTTCCAAAAGGGTAACTTCAAACAAAAATCTAAATTTACTTCTACTAACGCCTCTCCACCTTTGTGCTTTAAATGCAATAAGCCAGGACACATCAAAGCGGATTGTCCTCAAAACAAGCAAAAGGAGAAGTGGAAGGCGTCAAAGTTCGACAAGTCAAAGAAGTACAAAAAGGGGTACAAAAAGGGACTTGTCGGAGCAACATTCACCGACTCCGAAGATTCCTCAAGCGGAGAGTCAGACGATGAGAAAGTGGAGCAAGCGCACATGTGCTTCATGGCAAGAGAGGAGCATGATCAAGGATCTTCCTCCTCCGATGATAGCGACAACGAGGGCGATGAGGTAACTATGGATGATCTTAGGAATGCTAACTCTCAACTATGGTCCAAATACACTAAATTAGTAAATAGATATACTAAAGTAAAAGATGACCTAGCTAGCATTCAAACCTCGCCTAAGACTATCATCACCAACAACGACACCGTTGTTGAAGAGTTAAGAAATGAGATTGTTAATCTCAAATCTAAACTTGAACATGTTAGCATTGAGGATCCGGAAGAACATAGGATAGAGGATTTGACTTCTCAAAACTCGACTTTGAGTATTGAGAATGAAAGTCTTAAATCTCGTGTATATGTGCTCACATCGCAAGTATCCACTTTGGATACTTCTTTGCGTTCTCTCACCGAGAAATATGAGAACACATTAGGCTGAATCAATGAATTCAATAAGGGTAAGGGCCATTTGGATAATATCCTAAAAGACTTACTTCCGGCCAAACACCACATTGGCTTGGGGTATATGATGGGAAATTCATCCAAGTCGGTCACTACTTTTGTTAGGCCAACTTTCGAAGCCTCAACGAGTGGGAGCAAACACTCTATAGGTAGTTCATCTACCAATGGTGCTTCCACCTCGTCCACACCCTCTTTCGGAAAGAAACCCACTTTGGGTGGACCTCCAAAGAAGGGGCATGCCTACATGTACACTAATACCATGCCACGTAGGAACACACGTCCTACTCCACCGGCTTACACATATGATGATTTTTATGCAACACATTCTCGGGCACGTGCACACCATGTGAGACACCCTCACGCACGTGTTCCCACACATACATATGTTCACCCACCTTATCATATGAATAATTCTCATCGTGCACCATTCCATCATGTTCCTTATGCCTATCCACAACATGCATCACGTAGAAATCAAAGCCGCATGCATGCACCCAATAGGATGAGGGCTCCCAAGATTTTCACTATTTGGAGCCCAAAGGACACAAGCATGGATGAAAAACAAGTGTATATGAATGCTTATTTTTCGGATGTTGTGCATAGTAGAAATTATGTGGGGAAGTCTAAGTCCAATTGGACTTGGCTTCCAAAGGTCTAACCTTTGAGGACCCAATGACCTTGGGTACCATGATATGAATTTCTCTATCTTTAGGTACTCAAGGAAAAGAAAAAGAAAAGGAGCAACAAATTTAAATTTAGCTCCAAAGGGAATTGGATACTCGATAGCGGGTACTCCAAACACATGACGGGTGACGCTCAATTGCTCTCCGGAGTGGTTCCCATTGCAAATGGAAATCGCGTCGTATTTGGAGGCAACGAGAGCGGAACCATCGTCGGTGTTGGTAAAGTGGGTAACCCGTCAAAACCCTTAATTAGTGATGTTTATCTAGTTAATGGTTTAAATCATAATTTTATTTCAATAAGCCAACTTTGTGACAAAGGTTACAAAGTTAGCTTTGCGAAAGGATTGTGTCATATTTCAAATGATAATAATAAGTTATTATTTTCCGGCACACGCCATAAAGATATTTATATTTTGGATCTTCCTAAGTCATATGAACAATGTCTCGTTGCCAACACAAGTGAACAACACTTATGGCATCGATGCTTTGGTCATGTGAACTTTGGAACACTTTATAAGCTTTCAAAATTAAATTCCATTAAAGGTTTTCCGAAGCTCGTTTTTGAAAAGAAAATTTTTTGTGATTCTTGTCAACGTGGCAAGCTTCCTAAATCTTCATTTAAACCTAAGAAAAGCATTTCTACGAAACGGCCACTAGAGCTATTACATTTAGATTTATTTGGGCCAACGAGAGTTGCTTCCTTAGGAAATGCAAGATATGGACTTGTCATCGTCGATGATTATTCTAGATTTACATGTGTATTTTTCTTAAGTAATAAAAATGAAGCTTTTGAAAACTTCACAATATTTGTGAAGAAAGTACAAAATCTCATCGGAACCACCATTGTCACTATTCGTAGTGATCATGGGGGTGAATTTGAGAATGAGTCTTTCTCAAATTTTTGTGATGATCTTGGAATTACTCACACGTTTTCTTTCCCTCGCGCACCTCCTCAAAATGGTGTTGTTGAGAGGAAGAATAGAACGCTTGTGGAGTGTGCTCGCACTATGCTCGAAGATAGTCAACTTGGTTATCAATTTTGGGCGGAAGCGGTACACACCGCTTGTTATGTGTTTAATAGAATACTTTTGAGGCCCGGCACCAAACAAACTTGTTATGAATTGTTGTTTGGTAGATTACCTCAAGTTAAACATTTTCGTGTTTTCGGCGCAAAATGTTTTATTAAAAACATATATGATAATTTGGACAAGTTTGATCCGAGATCGGATGAGGGGATATTTGTTGGGTATTCCTCACGTAGCAAAGCCTACCGGATATACAACAAAAGATCCTCTACGATCGAGGAATCACTACATGTCTCTTTTAATGAGAATTTTATTACTCCTAGAATTTCAAATGATGATGACTCTATGGATGTTTTATGTGATTCGTTTGAAAATTCTAAGTCTATTGATTCAATTGATTCTATTGATACTAACCCGACTAATGAAGTTGTTGAGGATGTGCCTAGTGATCAAGGTATTCCCAAGCGGCTTCATACCGTTTGCGACCATCCCCATGAGCAAGTCATTGGCAATATTCAAGATAGAGTCAAGACGAGATCGCAAGTCTACCACTTCGCCAATTGTGCCTTTGCCTCATCGATAGAGCCAAAGAATATAGTTGAAGCATGCGAAGATAGTGCTTGGATCCTTGCCATGGAGGAGGAACTCATTCAATTCGAGAGGAATGAGGTATGGGAGCTTGTTCCTTTGCCATCGAAGAACCACACCGTCATAGGGACAAAGTGGATCTTCAAGAACAAAACCGACGAAAACCAAGTCGTCGTCCGGAACAAAGCTCAGTTAGTAGCTCAAGGCTATCGGCAAGAGAAAGGTATCGACTTCGAAGAATCCTTCGCTCCGGTAGCTAGATTAGAATCAATTAGATTACTATTGTCTTTTGTGTGCCATAAAAATTTTAAATTATTTCAAATGGATGTTAAAAGTGCATTTTTAAACGGAGATGTCGTTGAGGAAGTTTACGTTTCTCAACCTCCGGGCTTCATAAATGAAAAATTTCCAAATCATGTTTTTAAACTAAAGAAAGCTCTTTATGGTTTGAGACAAGCTCCTCGAGCTTGGTATGATCGCCTAAAGAATTTTCTTTTGGATTTGAATTTTAAAATGGGCGAAGCCGATTCTACACTTTTTATTAAGCATGCGAATAATGATATTTTATTAGTTCAAATTTATGTTGATGATATCATTTTCGGTGCTACTAACTTCACTCTTTGCGAAGAGTTTTCTAATGTTATGAAGGAACAATTTGAGATGAGCCACATGGGCGAACTCAAATATTTCTTAGGTCTCCAAATTCGCCAATTGAACGATGCAATCTTCATCCACCAAACGAAATACACGGTGGAGTTGCTAAAGCGATTTGGAATGGAGAATGCCTCCGGGAAAAAGACTCCTATGAGCACTACAACGCATCTTGATAAAGATACGGGCAGAAAAGATGTAGACATTCGTCTATATCGAGGTATGATAGGTAGTTTACTTTATCTTACCGCAAGTAGGCCCGATATTATGTTTGCCGTTTGTATTTGTGCTCGTTATCAGTCTTAACCTAAGGATTCTCACTTAGTAGCGGTTAAACGTATTTTTCGTTATCTAAGTTACACTTTAGATTTTGGATTACTTTATCCGAAATCTAGCACATATGAGTTAGTCTCATATAGTGACGCTGATTATGTGGGATGCAAATCCGACAGGAAGAGTACTAGTGGCACTTGTCATTTTCTAGGAAATTCCCTTGTCTCTTGGTTTTCCAAAAAGCAAAATTCGGTATCACTTTCAACCACCGAGGCGGAATACATTGCCTCCGGTGCCGCTTGTGCCCAGGTTCTTTGGATGAGACACACACTGAAGGATTTTGGTATTCATTGTGATACTAGCCCTATCATGGTGGATAACCAAAGTGCTATTTGTCTTTCAAAGAATCCGGTGCACCATTCCCGATCTAAACACATAGATGTCCGACACCACTTTTTAGATGATCATGTTGCTAAAAAGGACATCATATTAGTGTACGTTGAAACCCAAAAGCAAATCGCCGATATTTTCACGAAACCCCTAAAGGAGGACTCCTTTGTGCGGTTGCGTCGAGAATTGGGGATTATGGGTGAATCCGAGATATATGATTCATATTTCATTCAATTATCTTGCATGCTATTATATTTCGCGATATTTCGTTCATGCTAGATTTATTGAATTTTTGGGGATTTTTATGTGATATGTTTGAATTTTTGCTCGAATTCTTAGTTGAATGTCGTATTTAAGATTTCGACATTTTATGGGGTAGTTTAGATGACTAATGAGAGAGTTAAGATGTTTCATCCAAGTGGTTTATGAAGAGAACTCATTTTTCAACTTTTGGACTCTTCTAGTCGGTTTCAGTTCATTAGTCAACCGACTAGATGCTCATCTAGTCGGTCAGCTAGTGAACTCAGACCGACTAGTTCAAGCTTTAACTTTCTCCTGTCTTTGACTTCTTTTAGTCGGTCTCAGTACTCTTACCGACCGACTAGATTGAAAACTAGTCGGTCAGTGATTATACTGTGACCGACTAACTCTAGCCCTAGAAATTTCTGTTTGCCTCTGTTTCGACTTAGTCGGTTTAAGCTCATTGACCGACCGACTAGATCGTAATCTAGTCGGTCAGTGCTTGAACTGTGACCGACTAAGTGGGTTAGGGCAATCGCGTCTTTTCGCATTCTAAACCGACTAATACCCATTCATACCGATTTTTCCTAAGTCTAGTCGGTTGTTTTCGTTCCCCAGCTCGAAAAACTCCCTCTCCCCGTTCGAAACTCTTCATCTTCCCGTCGACTCCGGCCACTTTTCCGGCCATCTCCGCCGTCCGTCGCCGTCGACCTCTCCCCTAGGTATCTTCCCCCTTCCTAGATCTCAGTTTTCATCCCTAGGATTTGTTCTACATCGTGTTTTCACTTCTAGGGTTCTAGGGTTTCGGATTTTCATTCTTAGGGCTTGTGTTTTAGGATCTAGTGTTTGTGCTTAGTGTCTTTGATCTTATCACGTCGCGTGATTGAACTCGTTGTGCCGCGATCATGGCACGAACGAGACTCCCGATTACCTCTTCTGGGGCATCCCCCATGACCGTAGAGACCGGGACCGCTTCGACTCCTCCTAAGCGTAGGGCTAAGACCACACGTCCCCCCTCTTCGTCTTCGACTCCGTTGAAGAGGAAGAGAACGTCCAAGCCTAAACCTACCGGCCAATCTTCCAAGCCCAAACCAAAGCCTAAAAAGTTCCGTGCACCTACTCCTCCCGGTGAGGGTTCAGGTAGTGATTCCGAGGATGATTCCGAGGAAGAATACACTCCTGAACATCCCGAGAAGGCACCTACTCCACCCCCTCCTCCACCTCCTCCTAAGACCCGTAAGGCTAAGGGTAAAGGTCCAATGCCAGTCGGCGGTGTGGATATATCGTTGTGCCGCGACGACCCTCAGTGTCTAGCAGCGTACAACCGTATAGAGCACTGCCCACTGCTGTTGGAGCATTACGTTCAGTTTTCTGATTTTCTTGGCCTTGCCGATCTTTTATTGTATAGTGGCCTATTGGACTACCTTCGATTCGACCCTAAGGCGAACCCTAGACCCTATCCTCGCCTGGTCAAATTATTCTATGCCAATCGTGTCCGGGGCCAGTACGATGAGTCTCACTCCATCGAGACTTTTGTTTTGGGGACTCCTATAGTCCTCACGGCAGAAATCTTGGGGGAGTTGATAGGTTGCTCGTCGTGTGGCCTCCTCCCGTCTGACATCTCTGTTGACGATATCTCCTCCCTCGATCAGCCTACCCTAGGTGAAATCTTCCAGGTTATCCCCCCCGCATTCATTGGCGTTCCTTCGAAATCATTCAAGCCGAATGCTTGGGTGATTAACCTGATCTTAAAATCCTGCCTTCTTCCCAAGTATGGATCTTCTTCACTTCCATCTCAGCCGTTTCTGAAATTGATATACGCTCTGTTTATGGGTAGCGAGATTAATTGGGCTCGCATTATACTCGATAAGATGGACTCTTTCGAGTGTATACGCAAGACCACTAAATCTGCGCATATCCCATATCCGTGTCTCCTGACCTTGGTATTCCGTCGATTCGGTGTCCCCTTGCCCCCTGATGATGAGCGTCCCCTTGGTCCTCCTCTGAACGCGACGGCCGTTAAGAAATCTCTTGCGGCACTCCGTCACGTGCAGCGTTCGACACCTTCTGCATCTCAGGCCACTCCTTCAGCTGCTTCTGTCCCTCCTCATACCACCACACTTGATGATGTCGTACGGTTACTTCGTCGGCACGAGTCGCGTTTGGCTCGTACCGAGGAGGTCGTCTGCCGTATGGCTAGCTTGATGGGCGTCTAGCTTCCTCCTCCTGTCTCTGAGGATGAGGAGATGGACGATGAGGATATTGATGACCTGGTCACCTCCCTTGCTCGTGGCGATGAGGCCACTGCTGCTGCTGCTGCTACCACATCTGCTCCTGGAGATGGCACCACTTTCGGTGCTCCAAAGACTTCTGCACCAGTAGTTCAGACTTCTGAGGCTGCTGCTGCTCCTGCTGACGAGCCTGCTCCTGTTTTGCCTGCTGCTGTACCTGTTGAGACCCCAGCCGTTGAGCCTACCGTCGATGTCTCCACACCTGCCCCGACGATCCCGTCTGTTGACACGCCTCTCCTCCCTGCAGAGCCTGAGTCCACTCCGTCGACTGGACCCACGGAGACTGCAGATCCAGCCACTTCCTCGTGATCGTCTGTTTCGAGGAATCTCCACTGCTCTTTGGATGATATATCTTATTGAGAGTACTTTGGGTTAGGATGGAGTGTTGGGGTTGTTTTGATGTATTTTGGTTATATGGATGTCGGTGTTGTATTTTGATGTTTTTTTGGTGTTGATGTTGATGTGTTGATGATGTTGTTGTATTTTGATGTTTATATCGATGGTATGTTGCACTTGATATGATGTACTCGATGTGAGTTTTGGATGTACTCTTGGTATTCTCATATATATATATACATCGATGCTCTTTTTGTTTTACTTCGTCGTGCACATTTAATATTCGTTCAATGCATATGATATGTGAAATCATCTCTCGATGCTTAAAAACTTGGTTAAATAGATTATATTTCTATAATTATATAGAATTGTTTTCCATGCACAAATTTAACCAAGAATATTGAATATTGGAGAGTATGTTTAATTATTCAATAAATGAATAAATATTTGGTATTTTTTTTGATAATTTTAATTATCGCCTTTTGATAATGGACAATTTGGCACACCTTGATTTGATTTCAACACTTTTCCCTTGGTGTCAATTAGGTCCATCGTCATTGTCTACGACTCCCGATGTTGGATTTTCCATTTCCTAGTTGTTGTCATTGTATGCCCCCCATTTTTGGGATAATGCCAAAGGGGGAGAGATAATGATAATAAATAGGTCAAATGAAAATTTAACTCAATTTCCAAGAATCTAATTTGATGCGTTAGATTCAGGGGGAGTTAAGATATAGATAAGGATTTTCAAAATCCGATATTTTAAAAATCGATTCTCGTTATATATCTTACTCGTCTGATTGATGCAATTTATATATATTCATTTTGGAATTAACGTGTCATCAATGCAGGGGGAGTAAGTATTTTACATTTGAATCATTATTTTTGATTATTATTTATGTTGGTTTGTCATCACCAAAAAGGGGGAGAATGTTGAATATTGGACTCCCCGGATTTGGTTTTGGATGATGAGCAAACATAAATAATTCATGAACTAACAATTTATGAGCGCAGTATTGGAGATCGTCGCAAAATTCACGAGAACATTCAAAGCGACATCTCAAGACTTCTCAAAGCTCGTATTCATTGCCTAAAGCTTCGTTGAAGCTCTTGGACCGTTTTGGAAGTCATGAAGAATTAATCGAAGCTCTCGAAGACCGTTCCTTAAGGTTTTATTTATAGTCTTTTAGCTTCGATCTATAGAATGTTAAGCCTTGAGTATATCTTACGATTCTATCTTCATAACGCTCATATCGTAGCTCTAGGATCTTAGTACAAGTTCATTCTAACTTCCTCGAAGCATCGCGCTTCGATTCGGACTTGTTTGTGCATGTTAGTTGGTACAAGAAGAAGTACTTACCGACTAGATGGTGATCTAGTCGGTCAGCAATGCTTCTTGGACCGACTAGTTTGTGTTAATCTTTTCTTGTTCAGTACTGTTTACAGTTAGTCGGTCTACGTTGACTCACCGACCGACTAGTTTGTGAACTAGTCGGTCAGTGATGCTTCTTTGACCGACTAGTTGTGATTTACTGTACATGCCAAATTTCTCCTAAGCTACTGTTTATCGTTTAGTCGGTCTAAGAACGTTTGGTGACCGACTAGTTGATAATCTAGTCGGTCAACTTTTGTTCTTGGACCGACTAAGTCAATTTGTATTCAGACTATTTGTTTTTGCCTCTTAGTCAGTCTACGTTCACTGACTGACCGACTAGTTGTGAAACTAGTCGGTCAGAAAGTCTTCTTGGACCGACTAGATTTCTAGGTCTGAATTTCTATCTCTTCTCAGTTCTTCACTTAGTCGGTCCATGTTGTTTGACTGACCGACTAGTTGATGAACTAGTCGGTCAGTGGTTGTTCTTTGACCGACTAGTTGCCTCAGATTTCTATCCGTTGGGAATTGACCTAACTTGTTTTTATGGGACCCTATAAATACGAACCTAGGTCATTTCTCTCTAGGTTAGAGCTGCCATTAAGAGATTCATTGAGATCAAAAGAGATAGCCATTCTCACTCATTTCAAAAGCTCTCTTCCTCACAAGAAATCCATTCTCTCACTTTCTAGATCTAGAATCCATCTTGAGAGAAGTTTGTTCTTGGTGAGCCCTTCAAGCTCTAGCTTGATTCAAGTCTCCAAATCATTCCTAGGCACCCATTGCTGGTCATTTCTTTGGTGCTAGGTCTTGGTGACTTCATCTTCCTCAAATCCCTCCTTGCACCTATTTGGTAAGAAAACTCAAGGTATAGGATTTTGTGGTAAGATTGTTTATTTCATTATAAACTTGTTTATATTGCTTATTGATTCTCTCGGTTGTGAGAGAAAGTTGTGATCCCGGGTTGTGGGATTCACTATTGCCATTGCATGTATGATTTGATCTTGTGAAGGTTTTTCACAAGATATTCATAGTGGAAATCTTGGGTTAGGGTTTCTAACCTAAGTATCCGGAGGGGATCCGGGTGGTTGGGACGTAGGATCACCGGGAACAAGTCGGAGAGACTTGGGTGGATCCGAACCCAGTAACATCTTTTGTTAGCATTGTTAATTTTGTTGTTGTCATTCAATTTAAGCTTCCGCAAATTTATTTGGTAGTTGTTTGCACTATAATTAGGAATTATACTCCTTGTTATTTTTAAAGTACTATTCACCCCCCCTCTAGTACTTGTGCAGTAGCTTGTAGTGCATTACAAGATGCACCCCCGAAAGGTCTTCAAGGGCTTGGGACAGGCTGCGTAACTCGACCCTTCCCAGTCAGAGTCCTAGGGCGGGCTTCGGAACTGCGTCCCCGAGAGGGCGTCCTCAGGTGAAGGTTGTCCTCGACGATGATCATCCTCCTCCGGCAGGTCGCTCATGGGTCCGGGCAGGTTTCCGGACTACGCCCCCACCCAAATAGGTCTTCACTCTATCTCTGACGTATGTTGATATGTTTCGAATCACACACTTTTTGTGTTTTGGAGTTATAAAAACCCTAGATCGAGATCGGCATGATCACTAGGGGCAGGCTATTTCACCACACTCAAACTCTAGGGCATGCTTACAAGTTGTGCCCCGATAGGTTGCCCAGGCTTACCAAGCTCACTACCAAACAAAAGGTACAAAGAGATTCTCTAAAAAATTTCTAACGTGTCTACTCAACATTCAGTGTCTCCTCTGGCCGTAGATCGTCCACACCAAATGCTGGGGGTAATTGTTACGCCCTAAAGGCCGGCCTAGTTGATAAAGGCCCACTCAAATAACCCAACAACAATCATCATCAATGAGGACCAGTTTGCCAAGGCGAAGAGGAGCTCGTCGAGTCTTAGGGAAGCTTGCCCAATCAGAGTGGTAAGCTCATCGACCGAATCAAAGAGAAGAGCCCTCCGGTTGATCGTATATGTTCTACGCTAGCTCGCCCCAGAGTATCTCGCCCCGGAGGCAACTCGCCTACCTCTCCGCCCCGAAGCAGTTCACCCGATGAGGGAGACAACCTGCCACTAACATCACTGCCAGTTTTACTACAGACAAGGTCTAGCAAAGGCGCACCTGGCTGCTTCGTCGCCTGACAGCATGCCGAAAGAGCAACTGACATTTACGGCTATGACAGACTGACAAAAGCGCACCTGACACCACTTGACACCATTAATGCGAAGAATATCTCTGACACCGCTCACCACCTTATCGTTTCACCACTCGAGTGCCAACTGTGTTGATTTGATAGCTGATAGGGTGGCAAGCAACCGCCTCTCAGCTATATACCCCGTCTCCTCCAACAAGGAGGGGGCTGGATGGTAGGTCAAATATGTAAGAAACCCCTTACACATCTACATACATTCAAGGTCGAATATCCTCCACTTATTCGGGCCTTCCACACTAGTTCGCCACGCAAGCGTTGATCTGCCTTTAAGATCATCCTGGGTGTCCGACATTCTCCTCAAGTCATCAACTGACTTAAGCATCAGAGGGGCTGTGGGATGACAGTCGACCCAGCCTTTCTGACGAGTTGCTTGTCTTGCATGAACTTTGCCCCAGTCACCAGTGGACTAGCGATCTACGGTAACCCTCGCCAACTGACAAGCGACCTTCATCAACCAGCGAGCTAATTCCACCAGACGAAGGGCGAACTCAAAATCCTCAGCTACAAATTGCCCTCAAGTCGTGATTAGCCTCGTCATCAACCAAATACTTGTAATCATCGTGCCCTTGATTCCCCACATTAATACAAATTCATTGTGTGCGGATCTGACCCGCAACAATATCCCTTAGATTTTTCAGTTATTTTTCATCCTGCATTCACTTTCCAATATTTCATAAAAGATATTTTCAAATGTACAACAATATTTAATGCTTGTGGAAGTGAAAGTGCATGTGTAGAAATCGAATTATTCTAATCATTGAACATGTCATGGTTATTTAGAAAAACAAACATGCACATGTAGCTATAACAATAATACATCAATTTCTACATTGAAATGAATCTCATTCATTAAAACCAATTTAATGATTCAAAAGATGATACACATTAAGTTAAGCATAATTTTTGTAGCATTTTGCATTTTGCATTTTTATGTTTTTTGTTTATAAAGAACTAAAGCATCCTAACAAATGAACTAACACACAAACAAATGAACTAGCACAAAAACAAAAACAAATCAAGCACAAAAACAAAAACAAATGTATTCATTACGCTCAATCAAGAAAACATACCTTCACGATGTCGTTTGGCTAAGGAACTTTTTAATGAAATGCGACGTCCAAACATAGTTCCTCGCCACTCCATGTTACCTACACGGAAGATGTCATGTGACCTTGGAATCCAACAAGGTCCACTCACGTTAGTCAACAAACTCTTAGGAACCCAAATTTGTTTAAACTTTTTTTTTGTTCATATATTTGCAAACAAGAAGTATGACCAACACAACCACATGTAAAGCACTTTGTATGAATATTTCTAGCTTTTGTAATCTCAATTTGAACTTTTCTATATTTTGACTTTTCAACACGTTTCAAATCATATTCAAGTCCATGTCTATTATTCCCATATATTTGGTTTCCAAGAATTATATCCAAAGATTGTTTCCCCACACCAAATTTCTTAATGGTCAATTCTAGGGTCGTGACTTTAGATTTCAAACTAGTATTTTCGTTCACAAGTAAAGTGCATTTACTAATAAAATCTTTCTTATTGTCCTCTTCATTCCTTTTCATGTTTTCAGCTTTCTTTTCAAAATCAATTTTTTATACATGTTATTTTCTTTTAATAAAGTGGGACAACTAAGACATTCAACTTTTTCATGCAAGCTAGATTTTTTCTTTTTCAACATGGTGATGGTAGACTTACATGTAACAACTTTTTCTTTTAGATTATCAATCTCTTTAGACATGTCATAATTTTCTTGTTGCAATTCAAAGTTATCATTCCTATAGCAATCTAAAGTAGATCTAGCTCATCAATTTTTTCTTGCATTCCCTCATAGATATTCAAAAGTTCAAATTTTGTGCAAGATTTTACCTCGTCGTGCTTTCCCATTAAGCAGAGGGAGGAGTGGGCAGTCTCCTCATGAGTTTCATCTTCCCTATCCATATCCCACGTTATTGCTTAAGATTTTCCTTTCTTTTCAGCGACGTTATTCTTTTCTTGTGGGCAATTCCTCATGAAGTGTCCCTTCTTCCTGCATTTAAAACATTCAATTTTATTAGTAGTATTCTGTTCAGAGGAATTTCTAGCATGATTAGATTTGTTAGATCGACTAAACCTTTGCGCCATCTCAGCTCTTCCTTGGTCGGTCTTGATGTATCTTCTGAAGTTTCTAACCATCAGTGCTTGCTCCTAATCAAGATCAGCTTGTCATCTTCCTTAGCTTGAAGAGCTAGTGGTTTGGGAGCCTTGGTCTCTCGTTTCTCTCTTGATTCTATACTCTACAGTTCAAGTTCATGGGACATTAAGTTACCTATCAAGTCCTCCACTCTCATCTTTGATAGATATTTAGCTTCTTGAATGGATGTGACTTTAGGATGGAAGGAGCTCGACAGCGCTCTCAATATCTTCCTTATCTGCTCCAGACTAGAGTATGGCTTACCAAGGGAGCTAGACTTGTAGACGATGTCTGTGAACCTCGCAAACATCTCTTTGATGGATTTGATGGAAGCATGCAGAAGCTCTTATATTTTGTACTCCGCAAAGAAAGTCTGAACTCCTTCACCTGGTTTCGTCATGTGTCACCTCCAACGTATGCCATATTTCCTTCGCAGTTAAACATTATGAGATACGATTAAATTCAGCTTTATCCAAAGAGCAATTAAGTGTATTCATAGCTCTACCGTTCAATGAATAAAGTTTTTTTATCAGCAGCATCCCATTTTTCTTATGGTTTTAGAATTCATTGTCTTCAATTTTAATAGTGGGGTGTTCATATCCTTTTTCAACAATGTCCCACACATCATAATCAACAGACACTAAGTAACTTTCATTCTCTCTTTCCAATAGGCAAAGTCTACTCCATTAAACTTAAGGGGTCAGACAATAGACTGTCTTCAGCAGAAGCTGAATCAGAGATATTCATGGTTAATCTAGCCTAGATCTTATAACATGCTCTGATACCACTTGTTGGATCTGGATCTAAACCTAGAGGAGGGGGTGAATAGGCTAATAAAAATTCTCATGAACACACAAGCAATCACTTGTAGTTATAATCAGATGCAAAGTAAATAAAAGCAAACACAGAGTGCACAACAATTTACCATGGTTCGGTCGTCCCAACGACCTACTCCAGCCCTAAAGCAATTACTATCATTAATATGTTACTGTGTACAACTGTTAAGCTCCCACCTGGTTCAGTACCGCACTCACCAAAGTGTTAAACACTATTAATCTAGTAACGCTCTCTTTTGACAAGCATCAACTCGTCAAGATCCTCTTGTCTAGCCCTAACTAGAGAAGACCCGAAAAGAATGAATAAGTAACCTACAAAGATAGATACACAAAGTACACGAATATAAAGTAATAAGAGTTTAGAAAAGCTAAGTTCGCGTCAGTGTCTTCATCTTTGTCGATCAGCGCGTTGTCAGCTTTATGCTAGCACAAACAGTGTCTCAATCCGATGTCTAGATATCAAGATATAGCCCTTTAAAGTTCGATGTGCAAATCTATCCGAATCTGGTCTGTACGTAAATCAATTCTCTGTTCTGTAGAATCTGCAGCAGCGGCCTGTGCGTAAGTATGTTTCTGCCCCGTCTTCCAGAAATTGTAGTAAATCGAACCGATCTCAGAAAAATCCAAATAAATACTCATTGGAATCGTGGGCTCCTTCTTTTCGATTGGAAAATAAGAAAGGGCCGATTTGGATGCTCTTGTGGAGAGGAATTATCATATCTTTGAAGTACATCCTAGGGCTTGGAATTTGATCTCTTGGACTTTGTTTCTTCAAAGTCGGCGGCCTTGGTTACACAAAGTCATTGATTGTTGTTTTCAACTACACGTTGTATCCAACAGTTTGTCTTCTCTTATTTTTGTGTGTTGAAGATGGCGATCTCCCGGTTCCAATGGACATTTTTACGGATTTTTCTTATCTTGAGGCTGTTTTCTACATTTTCTGGAAGATATGGGATACTTTTATGAAATGATATGATTTTTTGGCCTAATTTTGTCCTCTATTTTTCAGATGAAGATCATTATCTCCCAGTTCCAACGAACATTTTTGCAGATTTTTCTGAGCTAGGATATTTTCTACATATTCTGGAAAATATGGATATTTATATTAAATGTATATTTTATAGCCTAATTTTGTCATTTCTTATTTTTCAGTTGAAGATATCGATCTTTCGGTTTCAACTGACATTTTTTGCGTATTATTCTAACCTCGAGGCTATTTTCTAAATTTTCTGTAATATATGTATCTTTTTATTAAATGATATAATTTTTGGCCTAGTTGAAGATGACGATCCCTCAACGGACATTTTTGCGTAATTTTCTGAGCTCGGTGCTATTTTTTACATTTTATTGAAGATGTGGATCTTTTTTATTAAACGATATGATTTTTGTAGCCTAATTTTGTCTTCTCTTATTTTTTTTCAATTGAACATGGTGATCTTCCGGTTCCAACGACCATCATTTTGGATTTTTCTAAGCTCGAAACTATTTTTCTACATTTTCAGGAAGTTATGGTTATTTTATTACATGAGATGATTTTTTGGCCTAATTTTGTCTTCTCTTATTTTTTTATTTGAAGATGGCAAACTCCCGGTTCCAACAGATATTTTTGCAGATTTTTCTGAGCTCAGAAATATTTCCTACGGTTTATTAAAGATGTGGTTCATTTCATTAAATGATATTATTTTTAGTAGAATAAGTTTGTCTTCGCTTATTTTTCAGTTGAACATGGTGATATCATGTTTCCAACGGAATTTTTTGTCGATTTTTCTAATCTCAGGGCTATTTTCTAAATTTTATTGAAGATAAGTATCTTTTTATTAAATGAAATGATTTTTATAGCCTAAGTTTGTCTTCTCTTATTTTTCAGTTGAATATGACAATCTTTCGGTTCCAACGGACTTTTTTGTGAATTTTTCTTATCTATGTGCTATTTTCTATATTTTGTGTAAGATATATTAAATTGTAGGATTTTTATAACCTAATTTTGTTTTTCCATATTTTTCAGTTGAAGATGGCGATCACCTGGTTACAACAGACATTTTTATTGATTTTTCTGAGCTCAGGGTTATTTTTTCATTTTCTTGAATAAATGGATATTTTTATCAAATGATATGCTTTTTATAGTCTAATTTTGTCTTCTCTTTTTTGACTTAAATATGGTGATCTTTCGATTCCAATGGACATTTTAGCGGATTTTCTGAATTCGGTGCTCTTTTTCTACATTTTCTCGAAGATATGGATATTTTGATTAAATGATATGTTTCTTGCCTAATTTTGTCCTCTCTTATTTTTTTTCGTTGAATATGGCCATCTGCCAGCTTCAACGGACGTTTTTGCGGAGTTTTATGAGCGCCGCGCTATTTTCTATATTTTCTGTAAGATAAGATTATTTATATTAAATCTTATGATTTTTATAGCCTAATTTTGTCTTCTTTTTTTTCAGTTGAAAATGGTGATCTCCCGGTTCCAACATATATTTTTAGGAATTTTTCTGAGCTCGGGGCTATTTTTTACATTTTATTGGAGACATGGATATTTTTATTAAATGATATGATTATTATAGCCTAAATTTGTTTTATCTTATTTTTCACTTGAAGAAGACAATCTCCCGGTTCCAACAGACGTTTTATGGATCTTTTTATTAAATAATTTGTTTTTTTCTACACTAAGTTTGTCTTCTCTTATTTTTCAGTCGAAAATGGTGATCTCCCGGTTCCAACGGGCATTTTTGTGGATTTTTCTCACTGCGAGACTATTTCCTACATTTTCTGAAAGACATGGATCTTTTCATTAAATGATATGATTTTTGGCATAATTTTGTCTTCTCTTATTTTTCAGTTGAAAATAGCGATCACCCGGTTCCAACGTACATTTTTGCAGATTTTTTTGATAACGGAGCTATTTTCTACATTTTATGTAAGAAATGGATCTTTTCATTAAATGATATGATTTTTATAAAATAAGTTTGTCTTCTCTTATTTTTTCAGTTGAAGATCGTGATCTCCCGGTTCCAATGGATATTTTTGCAGATTTTTCTTAGCTCGTGACAATTTTTCTACATTTTCTGGAATATATGGATCGTTTGATTAAATGATATGATTTTTTGGCCTAATTTTGTCTTCTCTTATTTTTTCAGTTGAAGATTTCGATCTCCCGGTTACAACAGACATTTTTGATGATTTTCCCGAACTCTGAGCCATTTTCTAAATTTTCTGTAAGATATGAATCTTTATATTACATAATATGATTTTTATAGCCTAATTTTGCCTTCTCTTATTTTTAGGTTGAAGTTGGCGGTCTCCAGGTTCCAACAGACATTTTTGTTGATTTTTCTGAGCTCTTAGTTATTTTCTATATTTTCTGAAAGATAGATCTTTTTATTAAATGATATGATTTTTGGCCTAATTTTGTCTTCTCTAATTTTTCAGTTGAAGATGGCGATCTCCCGATTTCAACGTTCCTTTTTACGGATTTTTCTCAGCTCCAGGCTAATTTCCACATTTTCTAGAAGATATGGATCGTAATTATTAAAAAATGGATCTCTTTATTAAATGACAAGACTTTTATAGCCTAATTTTGGCATCTCATATTTTTCAGTTGAAGATGGCGATCTCCAGGTTCCAACATACATTTTTGCGGATTTTTCTTAGCGTTTGGCTTTGTTTCATCATTTTTTGAAAGATATGAGTCTTTTTATTAAAAGATATTATTTTTTCCCTAATTTCGCCTTCCTTTTTTCAGTTGAAGATGACGATCTCACTGTTCCAACGAACATTTGTGTGTATTTTTATGAGCACGGTGCTATTTTCTATATTTTATGGCAGATATGTATCTTTTTATTAATTGAATTGATTATTTGACCTTATTTTGTCTTCTCATATTTTCCAGTAGATGATGCCGATTTCCCAGTTCCATTGGACATTTTTTTCAGATTTTTCTGAACTCCGAGCCATTTTCTGCATTATCTATTTGATTATCTTTATATCAAATGATTTTTATATCCTAATTTTGTCTCCTCTTATTATTCAGTTGAAGATGGCGATCCCCCGGTTCTAAAGGAAATTTTTATTAAAGAAATGATTTTTTGACCTAATTTTTTCTTCCCATATTTTTTCAGATGAAGATGGTGATCTCCCGGTTTCAACGAATATTTTTGCGGCTTTTCTCGAGCTCCGGGCTATTTTCTACATTTTCGGAAGTTATTTATCTTTTTATTAATTGAAGTGATTTTTTACCCGAATATTGTCCTCTCTCAATTTTAGTTGAAGATGGCAATCTTTCGATTCCAACTGACATATTTAGGTTTTATGACATCGGTGTTATTTTCTACATTTTATGGAAGATATAGAACATTTTATTAAATAATACGATTTTTATAGCCAAAGTTTGTACTCTCTTATTTTTCAGTTGAAGATGGCGATCCCCCGGATTCAACGGACATTTTTACAGATTTTTCTACATTTTCTGGAAGTTATGTATTTTTTTATGAAATGATATGATTTTTTGGCCTAATTTTGTCTTCTCTTTTTTTAATTTGAAGATGGCGATCTCCCGGTTCCAAGGACATTTGTGAGGAGTTTTTGTGCTCCGAGCTATTTTCTATATTTTTGTATAATATTAATCTTTATATTAAATGATATGATTTTTATAACCTAATTTGTCATCTCTTATTTTATCAGATGAAGATGGCGATCTCCCGGTTCCAAGGGACATTTTTACGGATTTTTCTTAGCTCGGGTCTATTTTTTGACATTTTCGAAAAGTTATGGATCTTTTTATTAAATGATATGTTTTTGGCCTAGTTTTGTCTTCTTTTATTTTTCAGTTGAAGATTGCGATCTCCCGTTTCAAATAGACATTTTGCGTATTATTCTGACTTTGAGACTATTTTCTAAATTTTCTAGAAGTTATGTATCTTTTTATTAAATGATAATATTTTTGGCCTAATTTTATCTTTTCTTATTTTTCAGTTGAAGATGGCGATCTCCAGGTTTTAACAGAAATTTTTGCATAAATTTCGAATTTCGGTACTATTTTCTACATTTTATGAAAGATATGAATTTTTTATTAAATGATATGATTTTTATATCCTATGTTTTTCTTCTCTTATTTTTCCAGAGTTGAATATTGCCTTCTATTGGTTCCAGCGAACAGTTTTACTGATTTTTGTTAGCATGTGGGTGATTTTTCTTCATTTTGTAAGAAATAGATCATTTTATTAAATGATATGATTTTGGCATATTATTATTTTCTCTTATTTTTCAGTTGAAGATGTGGTTCTCACGGTTCCAACGACGATTTTGTCGGATTTGTTTTGACCTAGAGGCTATTTTCTACATTTTCTGGAAGATATGGATCTTTTCATTAAATGATATATTTTTTAGGCCTAATTTATTCTTCTCTTTTTTTTTGAAGATGACGATGGTGATCTCTGGTTACAACAAACATTTTTGAGTATTTTTCTGAGCTCCGGGCTATTTTCTAAATTTTTTGTAAGAAATGAATCTTTAGATTAAATGATATGATTTTTATAGCCTAATTTTGTCTTATCTGATTTTGTTAGTTGAAGATGTCGATCTCCCGATTCCAACGGGCATTTTGCAGATTTTTCTAAACTCGAAAATATTTTCTATAGTATATTGAAGATATGGATGCTTGTATTAAATGATATGATTTTTGTGGCCTAATTTTGTCTTCTCTTATTTTTCCGATGAAGATGACAATCTCCCAATTCCAATAGACATTTATGCAGCTTTTTCTGAGCTCTGGGATATTTTCTACATTTCTGTAAGATATGGACTATATATTAAATGAAATGATTTTTATGGCCTAATTTTGTCTTCTATTATTTTTCAACTGAAGATGGCAATCACCCGTTTCCAAAGGAAATTTTGCATATTTTTCTGAACTCGGGGCTATTTTCTATATTTTTTGGAACATAAGGATCTTTATATTTTTTGATATGATTTTTGTTGCCTAATTTTGTCTTCTCTTTTTTTCTAGTTGATCATGACGATCTTTTTATTAAATGATTGGTTTTTTGGTCTTATTATGTCTTCTCTTATTTTTCATTTTATGATGGCGTTCTCCTGATTCCAATGGATATTTTTGCGGATTTTTGACATAGATGCTATTTTCTATATTCTCTGGAAGATATGGATCTTTTTAATAAATAATATGATTTTTGGCCAAATTTTGAATTTTCAAATTTTTCAGAAGAAAATGGCGATCTCCGGGTTCCAACTGACATTTTTATAGGTTTTCTAAGTACGGGGAAATTTTTCTACATTTTAAGGAAAATATGGATCATTTTATAAAATGGTATTATTTTTGGCCTAATTTTGTCTTCTCTTATTTTTCTGTTGAAGATGGTGTTCTCTCTGTTCCTACGTATATTTTTGCATATTTTTTTGACGTAGAAGCTATTTTCTACATTTTCTGGATGATATGGATCTCTTTATTGTATAATTTGGATTTTAAGCCTAATTTTGTCTTCTCTTATTTTTCAGTTTAAGATGGCGATTTTCCTGTTCCAACGGACATTTTGTAGTTTGTTAGCTATTGACTATTTTTTAAATTTTCTATAAAATATGTATCGTTAAAATAAAAGATATGATTTTCTAACCTAATTTTCTCTTTTCTTATTTTTCAGTTGAAGATGGGGATCTCCCGGTTCAAACAGACTTTTTTCCAGATTTTACTTAGCTCGGAGCTATTTTTGTATTTTCTGGAAAATATGCATCTTTTAGTTAAATGATATGATTTTTAGCCGAATTTTGCCTTCTCTTATTTTTAATTGAAGATAGCGATCTCATTGTTCCAACAGACATTTTTCGTGGATTTTTCTGAGCTTGGGCTATTTTCTGTATTTTCTTGAAGATATGAATCATTTTATTAAATGATATCATTTTGGCCAAATTTTATCTCATCTTATTGTTTATTTGAAGATGCCGATCTCCCTGTTCCAATGGATATTTTTGGGGATTTTTTGTGCTGAGAGATATTTTCTATATTTTATTGAAGAAATGAAACTTATTAAATGAAATGATTTTTAGCCTAATTTTATCTTCTCTTATTTTTAGTTGAAGATGGTGATCTCCCAGTTCCAACGGACATTTTTGCGGATTTTTCTGAGATCGGGACTATTTTTCTACATTTTTGTGAAGTTATGAATCTTTTTATTAAATGATATGATTTTTTGACCTAAATTTGTCTTCTCTTATTTTTCAATTGAAGATGGCGATCTCCCAGCCCTATGGACAGTTTTGCATGTTATTGTGACCTCGGGGCTATTTTCTAAATTTTCTTGAAGATATGGATATTTTTAAAAATAAAATGATTTTTGGCCGAATTTTGTCTACTCTTATTTTTCAGTTGAAGATGGCGATCTTTCGGTCCCAACGAAATTTTTTGCGGATTTTTCGAAGCCCGGTGCTATTTTCTACATTTTATGGAAGATCTGAATTTTTTATTAAATGATATTATTTTTATATCCTACGTTTTTCTTCTCTTATTTTTTAAGTTGAATATTACGATCTACCGGTTCCAGCGAACATTTTTGCTGATTTTTGTTACCTTGGGGCTATTTTTCTTCATTTTATGAAGATATGGATCATTTTATTAAAGAATATGATTTTTGGCCTAATGTTGTCTTCTCTTATTTTTCAATTGAAGATGGCGTGCTCACGGTTCCAACGGAGATTTTTGCAAATTTTATCTTCTCATATTTTCCAGATGAAGATGACGGTCTCCCGGTTCCAACAGACATTTTACTAATTTTTCTTAGCTCTGTAATATTTGTACTTTTTCTATAAGATATATATCTTTAGATTAAATGATATGACTTTTATAGCCTAATTTTTTCTTCTCTTATTTTTCAGTTGAAAATGGCGATCTCCATGTTCCAACAGACATTTTTGCAGGATTTTCTGAGCTCGGTGCTATTTTCTAGATTTTATTGAATATATGGCTCTTTTTATCAAATGATATGATTTTTAGCCTAATTTTGTCTTCTATTATTTTTCACTTGAAAATGTCGATATCCCACTTTCAACGGACATTTTTGCAGATATTTCTGAGCTCGCGACTATTTTTCTACATTTTTGAAAAGTTATGGATCTTTTTATTAAATAATTTGATTTTTTGGCGTAATTTTGTCTTCTCTTTTTTAGTTGAAGAAGACGATCTCTGATTTCCAACAAACATTTGTACGGATTTTTCTAAGATCCGAGCTATTTTCTAAATTTTCTGGAAGGTATGGATTCTTATATTAAGTGATATGATTTTTATAGCTTAATTTTGTCTTCTCTTATTTTTTAGTTGAAGATGGCGATTTTCCAGTTCAATGGATATTTTTGCGTCTTTTTTTGAGCTCGTGACTATTTTTCTACATTTTCGAAAAGTTATAGATCTTTTATCAAATGATATGATTTTTAGGCCTAATTTTCTCTTCTCTTATTTTTGTTTTCATTGAAGATGCAAATCGCCCGGTTCGAATTGACATTTGTGAGGATTTTTTGAGCTTCGGGGTATTTCTAAATTTTCTGTAAGATATAAATCTTTATGTTAAATGATATGATTTTATAGCCTAATTTTGTTTTCTCTGATTTTTTAGTGGAAGATGTCGATCTCCCTGATCCAATGTCCATTTTTGCAGATTTTTCTAAACTCGTAACTGTTTCCTACAGTTTATTGAAGAGATGGATCGTTTTATTAAATGATATGATTTCATAGACTAAGTTTTTCTTCTCTTATTTTTAGTTGAATATGCTGATCTCCCGATTCCAATGGAAATTTTTGCGGAATGTTTTGAGCTCTGGGCTATTTTCTACATTTTATGTAAGATATGAATCTTTATATTAAATGATATGTTTTTTATAGTCTAATTTTGTTTTCTCTTATTTTTCAGATGAAGATGACAGTCTCCCAGTTCTAAAGGTCATTTTTGTGGATTTTTCTTAGCTCTGTGCTATTTTCTATATTTTCCGTAAGATATGGATCTTTTTTAAATGATATGATTTTATGGCCTAATTTTGTCTTCTCTTATTTTTTTAGTTTAATAGGACGATATCCTGTTTCCAACGGAAATTTTTGCGTGTTTTTCTGAGGTCGAGACTATTTTCCATATCATTTGGAAGATAAGGATCTTTATATTAATTGATATGATTTTTGTTGCCTATTTTTTCTTCTCTTATTTTCCAGTTAATGATGGCGTTCTTTTTATTCAATGATATGATTTTTGGCCATATTTTGTCTTCGATTATATTTCGATTGAAGATCGCGATCTCCTGGTTCCAATAGTCATTTTTGCGAAATTTTCTTCGCTGCATGCTATTTTTCACATTTTCTGAAAGATATGGATCGTTTTATTAAATGATATCAGTTAAGACAAAATTAGGCCAAAACATGTCAGTTGAAACCAGTAAATCGCCATCTTCCACTGATAATATTTTTATATATCATTTTCTGAGCTTGGTGCTATTTTCAACATTTTATGAAAGATACGGATCTTTCTATTAATTGATATGATTTTTATAGCATAAATTTGTCTTCTCTTATTTTCCAGTTGAAGATAGCAATCTTTTTATTAAATGATATGATATTTTTGCCTAATTTTCTCTTCCCTTATATTTTGGTTGAAGATGGCGATCTCCTGGTTTCAAAGGACATTTTTGTGGATTTTTCTGAGCTCCGTGCTATTATCCACTTTTTTAGAAGATATGTATCATTTTATTAAATGATATGATATTTTGGCATAATTTTGTCTTCTCTGATATTTTGGTTGAGGATGTCGTCACTCGGTTCAAATGGACATTTTTGAAGATTTTTCTGAGCTCGAGGCTATTTATACACTTTCTAGAAGATAAGAATCTTTATATTAAATGATATGATTTTTCTATCCTAATTTTTCTTCTAATATTTTTTCAGTTTAAGATGGCGATCTCCCAATTCCAACGGACATTTTTGGTGTATTTTTCTAAGCTCCAGGCTTTGTTCTACATTTTATTAAAGGTATGGATCTCTTTATTAAATAACAAGATTTTTGTAGCCTAATTCTGTCTTCTCATATTTCTCAGTTGAATATGTCGATTTCTCGGTTCCAACAGATGTTTTTTCGGATTTTTCTTAACTTTGGGGGATTTCTACATTTTCTTGATATAATTTTTTATTAAATGATATGATTTTTTTGGCCTAATTTTGTTTTCTATTTTTTCAGTTGAATATTGCAATCTTCTGGTTCCAACAGACATTTGTGCAAATTTTTCTAAGCTCGGTGCTTTTTCTACATTTATGGCCGTATGAATATTTTTATTAAATGATATGATTTTTGGCCTAATTTTATCTTTTTTTATTGTTAAGTTGAAGATGGAGATCTCCTGGTTCCAACGGACATTTTTTTCGGATTTTTCTGAGCTCCGAGCTATATTCTACATTTTTGTGTGATATGATTTTTATATTAAATGATACGATTTTTATAACCTAATTTGGTCTTCTCTTATCATTCATTTAAAGATGGTGATCTCCCGGTTCGCACGTACATATTTGTCTATTTTTCTGAGCTTGGGGCTATTTTTCTTCATTTTCGAGAAGTTATGGATCTTTTTATTTAATGAAATGATTTTTTGACTTAATTTTTCCTCTCTTATTTTTCTCAGTTGAAGATGGCAATCTTCTAGTTCCAACAGACATTTTTTGCAGAGTGTTCGGAGCTCTGGGCTATTTTCCACTTCTTTCAAAGATATGTATGATTTTATTAAATGATATGATATTTTGGCCTAATTTTGTATTCTCTTTTTTAAGTTGAAGATGGCGATCTCCCGGTTCCAATTGACATTTTTGCAGATTTTTCTGAGCTCGGTGCTATTTTGTACACTTTTTGGAGGTTAAGAATCTTTATATTAATTGATGTGATTTTTATATCCTAAAATTTTCTTCTCTTATTTTTCTGTTGAAGATGGCGATCTTCCGGTTCCAACAAACATTTTGCGGATTTTTCTGAGCTCCAGATTATTTTCTACATTTTATTAAAGATATGGATCTCTTTATTAAAGGACAAGATTTTTTGTAGCCTAATTTTGTGTTCTCAAATTTTTTCAGTTGAATATGAATATCTCCTTGTTCCAACAGACATTTTTGCAGATTTTTCTTAGCTTTGGCTTTTTTCTACCTTTTCTGGAAGAAATGAGTCTTTTTATTAAATGATATGATTATTTGGCCTAATTTTGTTTTCTCTTTTTTAGTTGAATATTACGATCCGCCGGTTCCAACAGACATTTGTGCAGACTTTTCTGAGCTCGGTGCTATTTTCTACATTTTATGGTAGATATGTATCTTTTTATTAAATGATATGATTTTTTGGCCCAATTTTGTCTTCTTTTATTTTTCAGTTGAAGATGGCGATCTACTGGTTCCAATGGGCATTTTTTCGGATTTTTCTGAGCTCCGATCTATTTTCTACATTTTCGAAAAGTTATGGATCTTATTATTTAATGATATGATCTTTATAATCTAATTTTGTCTTTTCTTATTATTTAGTGGAAGATGGCAATCTCCTGGTTCCAATGGACATTTTTGTTGATTTTTCTGAACTTACGCTATTTTTCTACATTTTAGAAAAGTTAAGGATATTTTTATTAAATGTTGTGATTTTTTGACCTAATTTTTCTTCTCTTATTTTTTCAGATGAAGATGGTGATCTCCTTGTTTCAATGAACATTTTGCGGATTTTTTTGAGCTCCGGGCTATTTTCTACATTTTCGAAAAGTTATGGATCTTTTTATTAATTGATATGATTTTTATGGCTAATGGTGTCTTCTCATATTTTTAAGTTGAATTTGTCAATCTTCCGGTTCCAAGTGCCATTTTGCGTAATGTTTTGAGCTTGGTGCTATTTTTAACATTTTATGGAAGATATAGAACTTTTTATTAAATAATACGATTTTCATATCATATGTTTGTATTCTCTTATTATTTCATTTGAAGATGGCGATCTCCAGGTTTCAACTGACATTTTTGCGGATTTTTCTACATTTTCTGGAAGTTGTGTATCGTCTTAAGAAATGATATGATTTTTTGGCCTAATATTGTCGTCTGTTTTTTTAATTTGAAGATGGTGATCTCCCGGTTCCAAAGGACATTTGTGCGGATTTTTTTGAGCTCCAGGCTATTTTCTATATTTTTTTGTATAATATGAATCTTTATATTAAATAATATGATTTTTATAACCTAATTTGTCATGTCTTATTTTTCAGATGAATATACTGATCTCTCGGTTCCCAGTGACATTTTTGCAGATTTTTCTGAGCACGTGGCTATTTTTGTACATTTTCGAATAGTTATAGATCTTTTTATTAAATGATATGTTTTGGCCTAATTTTGTCTTCTTTTATTTTTCAGTTGAAGATTGCTATCTCACGTTTCTAACGGACATTTTGCGTATTATTCTGACTACAAAACTATTTTCTAAATTTTCTGGAAGATATGTATCTTTTTATTAAATGATAAAGTTTTTTGCCTAATTTTGTCTTTTTATTTTTAGTTGAAGATGTCGATCTCCCTGTTCCAACAGATATTTTTGCGGATTTTTTTATGGTCGGTGCTATTTTGTACAATTTTTATAAATGATTTGTTTTTTATTGCCAACGCTTGTCTTCTCTTATTTTTTTAGTTGAAGATGGCGATCTCCCGGTTCTAATGGTATTTTTGCGGATTTTTCTTAGCTTGAGTATGGTGTTCTACATTTTATGAAAGATATGGATCTTTTTATAAAATGATATGATTTGTTGGCCTAATTTTATCTTCTCTATTTTTACAGAAGAGCACGACGATCACCTGGTTCCAACGAACATTTTTGCGGATTTTTCTAAACTCCGGTAGATTTTCTACATATTCTGTAAGATATGAATCTTTTTTTAAATGATATGATTTTATTAGCCTAATTTTGTCTACTTTTATTTTTCTCTGGTAAATGGAGATCTGCCGGTTCCAACCGAAATTTTTGCAGTTTTTCAAAGTTTGGTGCTATTTTCTACATTTTATGGAATTTATGAATTTTTTATTAAATGATATGATTTTTTATATCCTATATTTCTTCTCTTATTTTTCAGATGAATATTGCGATCTATCGAATCCTGCGGACATTTTTACTGATTTTTGTTAGATTGGGGCTATTTTTCTTCTTTTTATGGAAGATATGGATCATTTTATTAAAGGATATGATTTTTTGGCCTAATTTTGTCCTCTCTTATTTTTTTTAGTTGAAGATGGCGTTCTCACGGTTCCAACGGTGATTTTTAAGGATTGTTTTGACCTTAACGCTATTTTCAACATTTTCTGGAAGATATGGATCTTTTTATTAAATGATATGAATTTTAGGCCTAATTTATTCTTCTGTTATTTTGCAGATGAAGATGGGGATCTCCCTGTTCCAATGGACATTTTCGTGTATTTTTTCTGAGCTCCGGGCAATTTTCTAAATTTTCTGTAAGATATGAATCTTTAGATTAAATGATACGATTTTTATGGCCTAATTTTGTCTTCTCTGATTTTTAAGTTGAAGATGACAATTTCCCGGTTCCAAAGACCATTTTTGCAGATTTTTCTAAACACGGAACTATGCTTTACAGTTTATTGAAGATATGGATTAAATGATATGATTTTATAGTAAAATGAACTTCAGTCGACTGAGGCGAAAATCTCAAGAAGAGTCAAGAAATAAGTTGACTTGAGCTGTGCATACTAGTCGGCTGTAGAAGGCTAGGCAGGCGCCTGGAATCACCCAGTCGGTTGTAGAAGGCTAGGCAGGCACCTGGAATCACCCAGTCACTTGTCGTGCCTTCATTAGTCGACTGATGGAGAGCCAAAAACTCCAGATGAGTCATTTTGGCATGATGAACCTATTTGGTTGGATTATATGATAATCCTAAGGCTCACTAAGATGGTTATATGTATATTCATAAATGAGTAGATGATGAATATGGCAATCTCCCAGTTCTAATGAAAATTTTGCGGAATTTTCTGAGCTCCGTGATATTTTCTACATTTTCTGAAAGATATGGATCTTTGATAAAAATTTTATGGCCTAATTTTTTCATCTCTTATTTTTCAGAAGAAGATGTCGATCTCCCGGTTCCAATGGACATTTATGCGGATTTTATTGAGCTCTAGGCTATTTTCTACATTTTTTTCTAAGATATGGATCTATATATTAAATGATATGATTTTATGACCTAATTTTGACTTCTCTTATTTTTCAGTTGAAGATGGCAATCTCCTGTTTCCAACGGAATTTTTGCGTATTTTTCTACGCTCGGGGATATTTTCTATATCTACTGGAATATAAGGATCTTTATTTTTTGAAATGTTTTTTGTTGCCTAATTTTGTCTTCTATAATAATCTAGTTGATGGTGGTGATTTTTTATTAAATGATATGATATTTTGGCCTTATTTTGTCTTCTCTTATATTTCAGTTTAAGATTGCGTTCTCTCAGTTCCAACGGACATTTTTGCGTTTTTTTGACATAGATGCTATTTTCCATATTTTCTGGAAAATTTGGATCATTTTAATAAATAATATGATTTTTGGCCTAATTTTTTTTTCTCATATTTTTAAGACGAAGATGGCGATCTCCGGGTTCCAACTGATATTTTTGCAGATTTTCTAAGTTCGGAGCAATTTTTAAACATTTTATGGAAGATGTGGATAATTTTATTAAATGATATTAATTTTGGCCGAATTTTGTCAACTCTTATTTTTCTATTGAAGACGGCGTTCTCTCGGTTCCTACTGATATTTTTGCAAATTTTTTTGACGTAGAGGCAATTTTCAATTTTTTGACAGATATGGATTTTTTATTATATAATTTGGATTTTAAGCCTACTTTTTCTTCTCTTATTTTTCAAATTATGATGGCGATCTCCCAGTTCCAACGGACATTTTTTGCGGTTTTTTCTTAGCTACTGGTTATTTTCTAAATTTTCTGTAAGATATGTATCTTTAAAATAAAAGATATAATTTTTCTAGCCAAATTTTGTCTTCTCTTATTTTTCAGTTGAAGATGGTGATATCCCGATTCAGACAGACATTTTGGCAGATTTTACTTAGCTCGGAGCTATTTTCTATATTTTCTGGTAGATATGCATCTTTTAGTTAAATGATATAATTTTTCCCCTAATTTTGTCTTCTCTTATTTTTCAATTGAAGATATCAATATCTCTGTTCCAACGGACATTTTTGGTGATTTTTCTGAGCACGGGGCTATTTTCTACATTTTTTGGAAGATGTTGGTCGTTTTATTAAATGATATGATTTTTGGCCTAAATTTGTCTTGGCTTACTTTTTAGATGAATGGCGATCTCCCGATTCCAACGGACATTTTGCGGATTTTTCTTAGCTCTGGGTTATTTTCTACAATTTCTGTAAGATATGCATTTTGAGATTAAATGATTTGATTTTTATAGCCATATTTTGTCCTCTCTTGTTTTTCAGTTGAAGATGACAATCTCCTGACGAACATTTTTGCGGATTTTTCTGAGCTCAGGGCTATTTTCTTTATTTTCTTGAAGATAAGGATCTTTATATTAATTGATATGCTTTTTATTGCCTAATTTTGTCTTCTCTTATTTTTCGGTTGATGATGTCGATCTTTTTATTAAATGATTTGATTTTTTTGGCCTTATTTTGTCTTCTATTATATTTCAGTTGAAGTTGGCAATCTCCTGGTTCCATCGGACATTTTTGTGGATTTTTCTAAAATTTGGACTATTTTCACATATTCTGGAAGATATGGATCGTTTTATTAAATGATATCGGAGAAGACAAATTAGGCCAAAAATGTCCGTTGAAACTGGGAAATCGCCATCTTCAACTGAAATAGAAGAGAAGACAAAATTCGGAACCAGAAAATCACTCTTCATCTATAGAAATGTTCGTCGTAACCAGGACATCGCCATCTTCAACTGATATGATTTTTATATATCATTTTCTTAGCTTGTACTATTTTCTACATTTTATGAAAGATATATATCTTTTTATTAATTGATAAGATTTTTATAGCCTAAATTTGTCTTCTACTATTTTCTAGTTGAGATGGCGATCTTTTTATTAAATGATATGATTTTTAAGCCTAATTTTGTCTTCTCTTATATTTCAATTGAAAATGGTGATCTCTCGGTTCCAACGGATATTTTTGCGGATTTTTCTAACCACCAGGCTATTTTCCACATTGTGGGAAGATATGAATCATTTTGTTAAATGATTTGATATTTTGGCCTAATTTTGACTTCTCTTATTTTTAGTTGAAGATGGCGATCTCCCGGTTCAAGGGGACATTTTTACAGATTTTTCTGAGATCGGGGCTATTATAGACACTTTCTAGAAGATAAGAATCTTTATTTTAGATGAAATGATTTTTATATCCTAATTTTTTCTTCTCTTATTTTTCAGTTGAAGTTGGCGATCTCCCAGTTCCAACGAATATTTTTGTGGATTTTTCTGAGCTCTAATCTATTTTCTACATTTTATTAAAAAATGGATCTCTTTATTAAATGACAAGACTTTTATAGCCTAATTTTGGCTTCTCATATTTTTCAGTTGAAGATGGCGAAATCCAGGTTCCAACATTCATTTTTGCGGATTTTTCTTAGCGTTTGGCTTCTTTTCATCATTTTTTGGAAGATATGAATCTTTTTATTAAAAGATATTATTTTTTGCCTAATTTTGCCCTCTCTTTTTTCAGTTGAAGATGACGATCTCATGGTTCCAACGGACATTTGTGTGTATTTTTCTGAGCACGGTGCTATTTTCTACATTTTATGCCAGATATGTATCTTATTATTAAATGAAATGATTATTTGACCTTATTTTGTCTTCTCTTATTTTCCAGTTGATGATGGCGATTTCCCAGTTCCAACGGACATTTTTTCAGATTTTTCTGAACTCCGAGCCATTTTCTGCATTATCTGTTTGATTATCTTTATATTAAATGATATGATTTTTATATCCTAATTTTGTCTCCTCTTATTATTCAATTGAAGATGGCGAGCCCCGGTTCTAAAGGAAATTTTTACCAATTTTTCTGAGCTCGGTGCTATTTTTCTACATTTTTGGAAAGCTATGGATCGATTTATTAAATGATATGATTTTGACCTAATTTTTTCTTCTATTATTTTTTCAGTTGAAGATGGCGATCTCCCGGTTCCAACAAACATTTTTGCGAATTTTTCTGAGCTCATGGCTATCTTCTACATTTTCGAAAAGTTATGTATCTTTTTATTAAATGATATAATTTTTATAGTCTAAGTTTGTATTCTCTTATTTTTCAGTTGAAGATGGCAATGTCCCGTTCCAACAGACATTTTTGCGTATTTTTTGAGCTAGGTGCTATCTTCTACATTTTATGGAACAAATAGAAATTTTTATTAAATAATTTGATTTTTACATGCTAACATTTATCTTCTCTTATTTTTTTGAGTTGAAGATGTCGATCTCCTAACGAACATTTTTGCAGATTTTTCTTAGCTTGAGACTATTTTTCTACATTCTCTTGAATATGTGTATCTTTTTATGAAATGATATGATTTTTTGGCCTAATTTTGTCTTCTCTTTTTTTACTTTGAAGATGGCGATCTCCTTTTTCCAATGGACATTTGTGCGGATTTATTTTGAGCTACGTGTTATTTTCTTTATTTTTTGTATCATATAATCTCTGTATTAAATGATTTGACTTTTATAACCTAATTTTGGCATCTCTTATTTTTTTTAGTTGAAGATGGCGATCTCCTGGTTCCAAGTGACATTTTTGCAGATTTTTCTTAGCTCGAGGATTTTGTCGATATTTTTGAGAAGTTATGGATCTTTTAATTAAATGATATGATTTTTTGGCCTAATTTTGTCTTCTCATATTTTTCAGATGAAGATGGCGAACTCAGGGTTCCAACTGACATTTTTGCAGATTTTCTAAGTTCGAGGCAATTTTTTTACATTCTATGGAAGACATGGATCATTTTATTAAATGATATGATTTTTTGTCCGAATTTTGTATTCTCTTTTTTCTGTTGAAGATGGCGTTCTCTCGGTTCCTACGCATATTTTGCGGATTTTTTTAACGTAGAGGCTATTTTCTACATTTTATAGAATATATAGATCTTTTTATTATATAAATTGGTTTTAAGCCTAATTTTGTCTTCTCTTGTTTTTCATATTTCGATGGGGATCTCCCTGTTCCAACGGACATTTTTGGGGTTTTTTCTTCGCTACTAGCAATTTTCTAAATTTTCTGTAAAATATGTATCTTTAAAATAAAAGATATGATTTTTCTAGCTAAAATTTGTCTGCTCTTATTTTTCAGTTGAAGATGGTGATCTCCTGGTTCAAACAGACATTTTTTGCAGATTTTACTAAGCTCGAAGCTATTTTCTGTATTCTCTGGAAGATATGCATATTTTAGTTAAAAGATATAATTTTTTTGCCTAATTTTGTCTTCTCTTATTTTTAAATTGAAGATATCGATCTGTTTGTTCCAACTGACATTTTCGTGGATTTTTCTGAGCTCGGGGCTATTTTCTGCATGTTCTGGAAGATATGGATCATTTTATTAAATGATAAGATTTTTTGGCTTAATCTTGTCTTCTCTTATTTTTCAGATGAAGATGTCGATCTTTCGGTTCCAACGAACATTTTGTGGATTTTTCTTAGCTCTGTGTCATTTTCTATATTTTATAAGAAATGGATCTTTAGACTAAATGATATAATTTTTATAGCCAAATTTTGTCTTCTCTTATTTTTCAATTGAAGAAGACGATCTTTCAACGAACATTTTTGTGGATTTTTCTGAGCTCAGTGCTATTTTCTATATTTTCTTGAAGATAAAGATCTTTATATTAATTGATATGATTTTTGTTGCCAAATTTTGTCTTCTCTTATTTTTCGGATGATGATGGCGATCTTTTTATTAATTGATATGATTGTGTTTCTATATTTTGTATTCTCTACATTTTATAAAAGATATGGATCATGTTATTAAATGATATGATTTTTGGCCTAATTTTGTCTTCTCTTATTTTTTTTCCGTTGAAGATGGCGTTCTCTCGGTTCCTACGGATTTTTTGCGGATTTTTTTTGACGTAGAGGCTATTTTCTACATTTTCTTGAAGATATGTAGCTTGTTATTATATAATTTGGATTTTAAGCTGAATTTTGTCTTCTCTTTTTTTAGATTAAGATGGCGATCTCCCGGTTCCAACAGACATTTTTGCAGTTTTTTATTAGCTACTGGCTATTTTCTAAATTTTCTGTAAGATATGTATCTTTAAATTAAACGATATGATTTTTCGAGCCTAATTTTGACTGCGCTTATTTTTCAGTTGAAGATAGTGATCTCCCGGTTCAAACAGACATTTTTGCAGATTTTACTTAGTTCGGAGCTATTTTCTGTATTTTCTGGAAGATATGCATCTTTTAGTTAAATGATATAAGTTCTCCCTAATTTTTTCTTCTTTTATTTTTCAATTAAGGATATCGATCTCTCTGTTCCAACAAACATTTTCGCAGATTTTTCTGAGCTCGGGGCTATTTTCTTCATTTTCTGGATGATACGGATATTTTATTAAATGATATGATTTTTTGGTCTAATTTTGTCTTCTCTTATTTTTCAGATGAAGATGGCGATCTCCTGGTTCCAACAGACATTTTGCAGATTTTCTTAGCTCTGGGTTTTTTCTACATTTTCTGTAAGATATGGATCATTAGACTAAATATTAGGGTTTTGATGGACCCTTGGGGCACATTCTGTGCCCGTCCTAAGTCGGATGGACCATAGACGCAAAAGAATACATTGAAAAAAATAAATATGTTAAACTATTTAACGAGGCCCTAAGGTTCAAGACCCTTAGTCAGGATCTCTGCCAACTTGGGATGTGTTTGACCATCCCAAAAGGGAGCTAAGCTACTGCGATTAAATTAAAAGAATGTTAATTAAATTTACATACCTGAAACCTTGCCTTGGTACAGACAAGGTGTACCGCACCGTCTTCCAAGCCGCTCCATGTCCCTTGTCAAACCGCTCCGCGTCTCGAGGTGAGCAATCCTCTTTGTCGAGTCAACTACGAGCCGAAGAAAGTTTCACCCGAGTGTGAACCTTCGCTAAGATTTCGGATCGGATTCAAACCCCTTCGTGTCTTTGCTAGAGCCCTTCATGAGTAAGGCAAAAATTATAGGGAGAAGAGAATATTTAATTTAAGCCTAGATCCGATCGTGCTCCAATATTTTTAGGAGCCGCTCAGATCTAGAGCTTGGGACCATTTTAGAGGAGAGGGTATGCCCATATTTATATAGGCGGCTGACCTCTCCTCTGTACTCCACTTCCGATTTGGGACTATATTTTTAGAGTTTAATAATTCAAGTTAGTTTGCCTTTCATAAAGGCCAAACTTCCATGAATTTTAACTCCCTCATAGTTGAGCTTCAATCTTGATACAACCTATCAAATCGAAGACGGTTGAACGGTAAACGCGTAGGAAAAAATGGCGAGTCAATCCGACGTCGTTTGACCCCTCAGACGTCGTCTCAAAGTTAGCCAAAAACCATTCAAAGATGAAAAATCCAGCCGTCAAAAAAATCCCGGGTTTCAAAAACTCTAACCAGAAAATTCGGGCTTGGTGGGCCTCCATTTTCGTTGGGTTTAGCACAACAGTTTGGGCTGACTTGTTTTGGATCTAACTTGTGCATTTGGACTTCGTTTTTGACGGGGTTTGAACATGCGTTTAGACTGAGACGATTCCATCGTTTAGAGTGAGACGATTCCATCATTCAGGTAACCTTTTCAACGCATTTATTTAATTAAATATGGTCTTAAACAATTTAAGACACATTTAACTCCTTTTGCATCACATGCAAAATAGTCCCAGATCTAAGCTTAAAATATCATTTGCATCAGATACAAATGATCTGAGGGCATACATCCCGCAACATCTCCCACTTGCACTCAGTATCATTTATCCCGAATGCAGAAGATAACTGCAAACTCTTTGCAGTGTTCTATCCCTTGCATCAAATGCATATTCTCCCTAATGTTTCTACATATTACTAGACGAAAGTCGCACTCTTGTGAGACCCTACATCCTGACCCTACTACAGGTAGGGCTCGAAGCCCCAGACGGCAGTGACCACGAGCAGCAGTTGTCGTTCCTATTTCAGTATCATACTTATGTGGTTAACTCATCGACATGAGTATTGTCGGGACCACCCTGACTGTGTCCATGATAAATTCTACAGTTATAGTCTCTTCATCTAAACTATGTCGTTTAGTTCAAGCCTAGGGTACGGTCAAAATGTCAACCCCAATAGCTCGAATCTGGTTAGTCTCCATCGATCTTTAGTCAAATAATGTTGGACTTCTTCCAACATACTCTGGCCAGATATTTCACTAAAGACCGAACTAACTCTACGACACTAACTCACATTGACCGGGAGAGACGAATCCTCTCTTTGTCATTCCTCTCCTCGTACGCTTCAAATGTCACCTAACCAAAGACCTTTCGACATGCCTAGCCTCGAAGCTAGGTCAGTGATCTAAGTAACATCGTTCACGCACAGGTTCGTATAGTGACCTCAAGTCATAAGACCAACTGGCCTATCATCACTAAGATTTTGTCATTGACAGATTGGTCAATCATAACCATATGACAACTCTTGGTGGGTCGTTCAGTGAATTCATTCTCCATTGAGCACATATGGCTCGTCTTCGACTTCGCCAAGTCAAACGATGATGAGATCATCGTCATCGCTATACGGTGAAGACTAAGACACAATGGTTTATCCGATGTTTTGATATCCTTTTGTCGAAACATCTACGACCACAAACCCTTTTAGACTTATGCTACAGACGGTCAAACATTTCTCCATGATCGAGATACTCATCTCGATACATATTTGACCTTGCATTAAGTCTCAGGACTTTACCTAAGTTAATATCTTATGATAACTACATTATGATTAACTTAGAAAAATTTATACCAAACAGCTTACTGTTATTTCGAACAAGATGTTTGTACAATTACACAAAGATAATTGCCTCGAGAGCATACCTATCTCGCTACATCTCCCACTTGCACTCAGGCCCATTTATCCTGGTATCTCATACCGCATTTACACATAAGTTTTTCAGACTTCATGTGGTAGAGCCTTTGTGAGTGGATCTGCTAAACCGCCTACTGTACAGAATTAAGGGGTTTTTCTATTTTTATCTTAGACCATTCATTTAAATCTCATCCAAATAATTTACTTTGGTCCTTCGGAATCCATTTAATTTTCCTGGATCTCATCCAGCTGATCGTACCTTACGAAAATAATTTTTAATAAGTTATTGGTCAATTTAGACGGTTCATATTTAAAAGTGTCAAACTTTTTTGACCACTTTATCAAAATATGTTCCATCCCCTTGATGCCTCGCATGTGTTCTATTCGCTCCCACTGACCTTGAAAACTCTCTGGCTAATTCATATATGTTTGTTCTTCTAAATCATATTTAGAAAAACGAACTATAAATGAATGCTCCAGTTTTCATGGTTATCATGAGCATTAACATCGAGTTCGGTCCGAGTAGATCTGTACGCATTTGCTGGTGAGACAGTTTCATCATAATCCATTTATAGGAATTAGGATGAAAACGTTCTCAACCAACGTTAGCTGTACTTCACTAATTTCTTTCTGCACCAATCTTCTAAACTCGAAGATTTACTTGCAGACATTAAGAAATAATTTCTTTGGACACATAAACTTAAAGTCTGTACTTTATTCACGTGCTCGGACCATTTCTGATTGCATCAAGTTATTAATCGGAGTCACTACTCCAAATTTCAACCTGGAAGTTGACTAAGCCATCATTTACTATGATGTCTAACTCGACTCTTCGTCTTACGAGACTCGAGTAATTCTACAACTTCCGTACGATTGATTTAATAAATATATTATTGATAATGTTCTCATAGCACCTTATCAAAACCTAGGCATTTTTATCTGGGCTTTAACCTAAAGGGATGACTATAACTCAGAGTCACAAGGCATGCGCCGCACCATGTCTAACAAAGTGCGAATCATGCTCTTAAACACACCGATGTTGTTAAGAGACTTGACTTGAGAGAAAAACACATTTCCTTTTTAATTTATGCAAGATTTATACAGCTAAGTATTCGACTTTTCGATCTAATCGAATCAGTTCAAATACTTCAGTCATTTTTTCTCTATTTTATCAGACTTGTGTTTCATCAAGAACACGTGTCGTAATAATAATAAGAACAACTTATCCTGGCTAACTTAGACTTGGGTTTGGATACATCAACATGTACGAGACTGTGAGTTCAACAACTCATTCTCCCACTGTCTTACCGAAGGATTTTTGGCCATCATACCTTTGAGAATAAGGTTCATAAGTGTCCGTAGACTTCATAATACGATAGGTCAGACCCCTCTTTATGTGACTTGTGAAGCTTAGTCTCTTTGGTACGGCCTAGTCTATTTTTCCATATTAGTTTATTACTATCTTGCGTATTCGTATATTAACATTTAATATATTATAGTTATTACAAATTACTAACACAAAACATTGCTTCAGAAGCAAGATGACGACATTCGTCAAAAATGTGTTAGACGTCATTTTGTATAACAATTATTCTGAAATCGTGACATCAAATATGTCACATTTTCAGTCCATCCTACTTATGCATTTACTAATGATAAATAAAATTATCTTTCTCAATTTGACTTTTCCTTAGTGCCTTCTTCCTTTTCTTAATCTCATTTAGATATTAAACATCTCAACAAAATTTTAGCTGTGCAAGCACCTAACGTATCCAAACGCCTGAGCTTTGCAACCTTGAGTGTATCTCAACAAGTTGCTCGTCTCAAGATCCGGTTGGGATACATGGTCTTGCACCGCGCATGCACTCATATTCGATTCAAACAAGTTTGATCGAATTTTCGAACCTTATGCATCGAACCTGCTTTCCATACAACCTTGAGTGTCGCACAACAAATTGTATGGAGAAACGTGCCTTTAACATCAATATGTTCGAGCTGTCCTATATAAAGGCGAGTGATATATAGCGTGCATTTATTTTGTTGGACTTAGAACTTAATGAAATCATATTCCTTAAGTCTGTCCTTAAGAAGGTCATTTTAATGTCAATGAGAATAAATTTTAGTCTATCAATTAGAATTTAACTTGATATTCAATTAACCAACCTATTTGACCATTTAACTTATTCTGTTAGAATATTATATTTTGATTCCATCGGTAAACTTAGAACTTACCCTAGTTCAGCATATGTTCAAGTTTTTAAATATAGATAGAACGGCTTTTATCAATCTATATCCTCCTACTAATTTTGCGATCATTCTAAACCTTAATAATGAATGATTTAATCAGATTAAATTAATGGATAGAGATCAAATCACCCTGAGCCTAAAAACCTTGAGTGTAGCTCAACAAATTGCTTGACCCTGCAATCGGTAGATGACTCTTCATCAATCATATCAGATATGACTCTCTTATCGGTTTTTAACCCTAGCCATTTGTGATCATAAGTGTGCTCATCCAAATCACAATGACTAGTCTAGTCGGACCCTTGTTTTCTTGTCTAGCCTAACTTACACCTGTGCTCGATGTATTCATGACACGACGGTTTGGGTCAAGTCTAGACTACATCATTAGATTAACTTACGCCGGCGCTCGGTGTATTCACGACACGACGGTTTGGATCAAATCATGATTACATCATATGTATTTAAGAAGTTGGTTTCTACAAGGTTGCCATGTCACAGCCTGAGTGTAGCTCAACAACTGGAACACGAGTCCTATAGTTGCCAACCCTTAAAACAAGGAGGGCTACGGATAATCATGAAGAAGATTATTAACGTATTTAACTTAGATATAGTCCAGGGTGTCATATAATTATGATTCACGTCATTGCGGTCCAGCAGAACACGGCCAAGGAATTAACCAAGTCCGGATCACTTATCCCTTAGAGCCAAGCACATTGACCGGATTATAGTCCATTGAATGAAGCTTGTCATTTTTATATGTGTGCCATAGACTAAAAGGCTATTATTAACAACTAATTAATCCTATCAAATAGTTGAATCCTTAAAATTCAAAATTTTAGGATTTGTTAATAACTTTTATTAAGTCCTTATCAACTATAAGGTTCACGAGCTATCCTAATCGTTACTAGGATTTTAATAAATTCATTTACAATGCTTTAATCGTAGTCTTTTAATAAGAATTATTATAATAACATTAAAATAATAATCGTCGTTAAAGGGACTACCCTAATCAGGAATTAGGTCTCAAAAGGTTGTTAATGATTTATTAAAACATAGCATGTCATTAAAATTCATTTCATAAATTTTAACGTGTTCTTAATGGCTAATCTAAAGGGGTTGTCTTGTGTTATCAAATAAGGGACAAGAATAACATAACCATTAAGCATAAACTACACTAATTTTAACGCATAAAATGAGTGTCCAACTATTAACAATTAAACAAAGAAGGGTTTATCTAATAAACAATAAACATGCATTCTTAAATTTAACACTTGAATTTAAAATTAAGATTTTAAAACATTTTATTTTTATCTTATAATATATATATAACTTGTTTTAAAATCATCATAAAATTTTCTTGCTACTAAAATTTTTACCGCATAAAATTTTAAAGCATTTAAAAGCATTTTAAAATTATTACATAAATTTAAACGTTTTAAAAGGCATTTAAAAAATATTCTTCGATTAATAAAATCGAAATTCTTAGATCAAGATACAGAATAAGCTCCGATACCACTATAGGGTTTTGATGGACCCTTCCGACACATTCTGTGCCCGTCTTAAGTCGGATGGACCACATACGCAAAAGAATGCAGCGGAAAAAAATAGATACATTAAACTATTTAACGAGGCCCTAAGGTTCAAGACCCTTAGCCAGGATCTCTACCTGACCATCCCAAGAGGGAGCTAAGCTACTGCGATTAAATTAAAAGAACGCTAATTAAATTTACATACCAGAACCTTGCCTTGGTGCAGGCAAGGTGTACTGCACCGTCTTCTGAGCCGCTCCCCGTCCCCTGCCAAAACGCTCCTCGAACCGCTCTGCATCTCGAGGCAAGCAATCCTCTTGTCGTTGAGTCAAAATATGCGCCGAAGAAAGTTTCACCCGAGTGTGAACCTTCGCCAAGATTTCGGATCGGATCCGAACCCCTTCGTGTCTTTGCTAGAGCCCTTCAGGAATAAGGCAAAAATTATCGGGGGAAGAGAATATTTAATTTAAGCTTAGATCCGATCGTGCTCCAATATTTTTGGGAGCCGCTCAGATCTAGAGCTTGGGACCGGTTTAGAGGAGGGGGTAGGCCCCTATTTATATAGGCAGTTGCCCCTTCCCTTTACTCCACTTCCGATGTGGGACTATGTTTTTAGAGTTTAATAATTCAAGTTAGTTTACCTTTCATAAAAGTCAAACTACCATGAATTTTTACTCCCTCGCCGTTGAGCTTCAATCTTGATACAACCTATCAAATCGAAGAGGGTTGAACGGTGAACGCATAGGAAAAAAACGGCGAGTCAATCCGACGTCGTTTGACCCCTCAAACGTCGTCTTAAAGTTAGCCAAAAACCATTCAAAGATGGAAAATCCAGCCGTAAAAAATCTCGGGTTTCAAAAACCATAACCAAAAAATTCGGGCTTGGTGGGCCTCCAATTTCACTGGGTTCAGTCCAACAGTTTGGGCTGACTTGTTTTGGCTCTAACTTGTACATTTGGACTCTGTTTTTGACGCGGTTTGAACCTGCATTTAGAGCGGGACGATCCAGTCATCCGGTAACCTTTTTAACATGTTTATTTTATTAAAATAGTCGTAAACAATTTAAGACATATTTAACTCCTTTTACATCACATGCAAAATAGTCCCATATCAAAGCTTAAAATATCATTTGCATCTGATACAAATGATCTGAGGGCATACATCCCCAACATAAATGATATGATTTTTACAGCCAAAACTTGTCTTCTATTATTTTTCAGTTGAAGATGATGATCTCTCGACAAACTTTACGGATTTTTTTGAGCTTAGGGCTATTTTCTATATTTTCTTGAAGATAAGGATCTTCAAATTAATTGACATGATTTTTGTTGCCTAATTTTGTCTTCCCTTATTTTTCCATTGATGATGACAATCTTTTTATTAAATGATTTGATTTATTGGCCTTATTTTGTCTTCTCTTATATTTAAGTTGAAGATTGGGATCTCCCGGGTTCAATGCACATATTTGCGAATTTTTCTAAAATTCGGACTGTTTTTCACATATTCTGGAAGATATGAATCGTTTTATTAAATGATATCAGAGAAGACAAAATTAGACCAAAAATATCCATTAAACCTAGGAAATCGCCTGCTTCAACTGAAATATAAGAGAAGACAAAATTTAGAACCAAAAAATCACCATCTTCATATATAAAAACGTCCGTCATAACCGGGATATCGCCATCTTCAACAGATAAGATTTTTATATATTATTTTCTGAGCTAAGTGCTATTTTCTACATTTTAATAAAGTATTTATCTTTTTATTAATTGATAAAATTTTTATATCCTAAATTTGTCTTCTCTTATTTTCCAGTTGAAGATGGCAATCTTTTAATTAATTGATATGATTTTAAGCTTAATTTTGTCTTCTCTTATATTCCAGTTGAAAATGGTGATCTCTCGGTTCCAACGGACATTTTTGCGGATTTTTCTAACCTCCGGTCTATTTTCCACATGTTGGAAAATTGTATAATTTTGTTAAATGATATGATATTTTGGCCTAATTTTTTCTTCTCTTATTTTTCAGTTAAAGATGCCGATCTCCCGGTTCCAACAGACATTTTTACGGATTTTTATGAGCTCGGGGCTACTTTCTACACTTTCTGGAAGATAAGAATATTTAAATTAAATGATATGATTTTAATATCCTAATTTTTTCTTCTCTTATTTTTCAGTTGAAGATGGCGATCTCCTAGTTCCAACGAACATTTTTGCGAATTTTTCTTAGCTCCAGGCTATTTTCTATATTTTATTAAAGATATGGATCTCTTTATTAAATGACAAGACTTTTATGGTCTAATTTAGTCTTCTCATATTTTTTCAGTTGAAGATGGCGATTTTCCGGTTCCAACAGACATTTTTGCATTTTTTTCTTAGTTTTAGGCTTTTTTTCAACATTTTCAGGAAGATATGAATCTTTTTATTAAATGATATGTTTTTGGCCTTATTTTGTCTTCTCTTTTTTAAGTTGAAGATGGCGATCTCATGGTTCCAACGGACATTTGTGCGTATTTTTCTGAGCTTGGTGTTATTTTCTTCATTTAATGGAAGATATTTATCTTTTTATTAAACGTAAAGGTTTTTTGGCCTAATTGTGTCTTCTCTTATTGTCCATTTGATGATGGCGATTTTTCGGTTTCAACTGACATTTTTTCAGATTTTTCTGAACTCCGAGTCATTTTCTGCATTTTCTATTTGATAAGAATCTTTATATTAAATGATATGATTTTTATATTCTAATTTTGTCTTCTCTTATTATTCAGTTGAAGATTGCGATCCCCCAGGTCTAAAGGACATGTTTACCCATTTTTCTGAGCTCGGGGCTATTTTTCTACATTTTCGAGAAGTAATAGATCTATTTATTAAATGATATGATTTTTGACCTAATTTTCTCTTTTATTATTTTTTCAGTTGAAGATGGCGATCTCCCGGATCCGACGAACTTTTTTGCGGATTTTTCTGAGCTCTGGGCTATTTTCTACATTTTCAGAAAGTTATGTATCTTTGTATTAAATGGTATAATTTTTATAGTCTATGTTTGTCTACTCTTATTTTTAAGTTGAAGATGGCAATCTTTCGGTTCCAACGGACATTTTTGTATATGTTTTGAGCTAGGTGCTATTTTCTACATTTTATGGAAGATATTGAAATTTTTATTAAAAATATGATCTTTATAGCCTACAATTGTCTTGTCTTATTTTTTTAGTTGAAGATGTCCATCTCCCGGTTCCAACGGACATTTTTGCAGATTGCTCTTAACTTGAGACTATTTTTCTACATTTTCTTGAAGATATGTATCTTTTTATGAAATGATATGTTTTTGGCCTAATTTTGTCTTCTCTTTTTTACTTTGAAGATGGCGATCTCTTTGTTCCAATGGACATTTGTGCGGATTTATTTTGAGCTACGTGTTATTGTCTATATTTTTTGTATAATATGAATCTCTATATTAAATGATATGCTTTTTAAAACCAATTTTGTCATCTCTTATATTTTGTTGAAGATGGTGATCTCCAGGTTCCAAGTGACATTTTTGCTGATTTTCTGAGCTCGGGATTATTTTTCTACAATTTCGAGAAGTTATTGGTTTTTATTAAATAATATAATTTTTCGGTCTAATTTTGTCTTCTCTTATTTTTCAGATGAAGATGGCGATCTTCATCTGAAAATAATTTTGTCTTCTTTTATTTTTGTCTTCTCTTATTTTCCAGATGAAGATGGCCTAATTTTGTCTTCTCTTATTTTTCAGATAAATGATATAATTTTCGGCCTAATTTTGTCTTCTCTTATTTTTTTACATGAAGATAGCGATCTCTTGGTTCCAATGACATTTTTGCAGATTTTCTAAGTTTGGAGCAATTTTTCTTCATTTTATGGAAGATATGGATCATTTTATTAAATGATATGATTTTTTGGCCTAATTTTGTCTTCTCTTATGTATCCATTGAAGGTGGTGTTCTCTCAATTCCTACGGATATTTTTGCAGATTTTTTAGACCTAGAGGCTATTTTCTACATTTTCTGAAGATATTGATCTTTTCATTATATAATTTGGTTTTAAGTCTAATTTTGTCTTCTCTTATTTTTCAGATTAAGATGGCGATCTCCTGGTTCCAACAGACATTTTTGCGGTTTTTTCTTAGCTACTGGCTATTTTCTATATTTTTCGTAAGATATGTATCTTTAAATTAAAAGATGGGATTTTTCTAGCCTAATTTTGTCTTCTCTTATTTTTCAGCTGAAGATGGTGATCTCCCGGTTCATACAGACTATTTTATAGATTTTACTTAGCTCGGAGCTATTTTCGTAATTTTCGGGAAGATATGCACCTTTTAGTTAAAAGATATAATTTTTTGCCTAATTTTGTCTTCTTTTATTTTTCAATTGAGGATATCGATCACTCTGTTCCAACGGACATTTTCGCGGATTTTTCTGTGCTCGGGGCTATTTTCTAAATTTTCTGGAAGATTTGGATCATTTTATTAAATGATATGATTTTTTGGCCTAATTTTGTCTTCTTTTAGTTTTTAGATGAAGATGGCGATCTCCCGGTTCCAACGAACATTTTGCGGATTTCTGTTAGTTTGGGATTATTTTCTACATTTTCTGTAAGATATGGATCTTTAGATTATATGATATGATTTTTATAGCCAAATTTTGTCTTCTCTTATTTTCAGTTGAAGATGACGATCTCCCGACGAAAATTTTGCGGATTTTTTTGAGCTCAGGGCTATTTTCTATATTTTCATGAAGATATAAGGATCTTTATAATATTGACATGATTTTGTTGCATTATTTTGTCTTCTCTTTTTTCGGTTGATGATGGCAATCTTTTTATTAAATGATTTGATTTTTTGGCCTTATTTTGTCTTCTCTTAAAATTCAGTTGGAGATGGCGATGTCCCGGTTCCAACGGACATTTTTGCAGATTTTTCTGAAATTCGAACTATTTTTAACATATTCTGGAAGGTATGGATCGTTTTATTAAATGATATCAGAGAAGACAAAATTAGGCCAAAAATGTCCGTTGAACCTAGGAAATCACCATCTTCAACTGAAATATATGAGAAGACAAAATTCGGAACCGGGAAATTACCATCTTCATCTATAAAAATGTCCGTTGTTACTGGGATATCGCCATCTTCAACTGATAAGATTTTTATATATCATTTTCTGAGCTTAGTGCTATTTTCTACATTTTAAGAAAGATATATATATATATATATATATATATATATATATATATATATATATTAATTGATAATATTTTTATAGCCTAAATTTGTCTTCTCTTATTTTCCAGTTGAAGATGACGATCTTTCTATTAAATGATATAATTTTAAGCTTATTTTTGTCTTCTCTTATATTCGTGTCGAAAATGGCGATCTCTCGGTTCCAACGAAAATTTTTGCAGATTTTTCTGACGTCTGGGCTATTTTCCACATTGTTGGAAGATAAGTATAATTTTGTTAAATGATATGATATTTTGGCCTAATTTTGTCTTCTCTTATTTTTCAATTGAAGATGGCGATCTCTCGGATCCCACGGACATTTTTACGGATTTTTTTAGCTCGGGGCTATTTTCTACACTTTCTGGAAGATAAGAATCTTTATATTAAAAGATATGATTTTTATATCCTAATTTTTTCTTCTCTTATTTTTTAGTTGAAGATGGCAATCTCCCAATTCCAACGAACATTTTTGCAGATTTTTCTAAGTTCCAGGCTATTTTCAATATTTTATTTAAGTTAAGGATCTCTTTATTAAATGACAAGACTTTTATAGCCTGATTTTTTCTTCTCATATTTTCCAGTTGAAGATGGCAATCTCCATGTTCCAACGGACATTTTTGCGGATTTTTCGTAACTTTGGGCTTTTTTCAACATTTTCTGGGAGATATGAATCTTTTTATTAAATGTTATTATTTTTTGACCTAATTTTGTCTTCACTTTTTTCAGTTGAAGATGGCAATCTCATGGTTCAAACGGATATTTGTGCGTATTTTTCTGAGCTCGGTGCTATTTTCTATATTTTTGATAGATATGTATCATTTTATTAAATGAAAAGATTTTTGACCTAATTTGTCTTCCCTTATGTTCCAGTTGATGATGGCGATTTTTCGGTTCCAACTGAAATTTTTTTCAAATATTTCTGAACTCCGAGCCATTTTCTGCATTTTCTGTATGATATGAATCTTTATATTAAATGATATAATTTTATATCCTAATTTTGTCTTCTCTTATTATTCAGTTGAAGATGGCAATTCCCCGGCTCGAAGCTATTTTTCTACATTTTCAGGAAGTTATGGATATATTTATTAAATGATATGATTTTTTTACCTAATTGTATATTCTATTATTTTTTCAGTTCAAGATGGCGATCTTCCGGTTCCAACGAATATTTTTTGCGGATTTTTCTGAGCTCTGGGCTATTTTCTACATTTCTGAAAAGTTATGTATCTTTTTATTAAATGATATGATTTTTATAGTCTAAGTTTTTCTTCTCATATTTTTGGTTGAAGATGGCGATCTCTCGGTTCTAACGGACATTTTTCCGTATTTTTGGAGCTAGGTGCTATTTTCTACATTTTATGAAAGAAATAGAACTTTTTATTAAATAATATGATTTTTATAGCGTACATTTGTCTTCTCTTATGTTTTTCAGTTGAAGATGTCGATCTCCCAGTTCCAACAGACATTTTTCCAGATTTTTATTAGCCTGAGACTGTTTTTTTACATTTTCTTGAAGATATGTATCTTTTATGAAATTATATGATTTTTGGCATAATTTTGTCTTCTCTTTTTTTACTTTGAAGATGGTGTTCTCCTTGTTCCAATGGACATTTGTGCAAATTTGTTTTGAGCTACATGTTATTTTCCATATTTCTGTATAATATGAATCTCTATAGTAAATGATATGATTTTTATAATCTAATTTTGTCGTCTCCTAGTTCCAAGGGACATTTTTGTCGATTTTTCTAAGACTATGTCTACTTTTCAACATTTTCGAGAAGTTCTGGATCTTTTTATTAAATGAGATGATTTTTGGCCTAATTTTGTCTTCTTATATTTTTCAATTGAAGATAGCGATCTCCCGTTTCTAGTGGACATTTTGCGTATTTTTTGACCGCGGGACTATTTTTTAAATTTTCTGGCAGAAATTGATCTTTTATTAAATGATATAATTTTGGCCTAATTTTGTTTTCTCTTATTTTTCAGTTCAATATGACGATCCCCCTGTTCCAACGAACATTTTCACGGATTTTTATAAGCTCAGTGCTTTTTTCTACTTTTTTATAAGTAATATGATTTTTATAGACTACGTTTGTCTTCTCTTATTTTTTTAGTTGAAGATGGCATTCTCCTTGTTCCAATGGACATTTTTGCGGATTTTTCTTAACTTGTGGTTGTTTTCTACATTTTCTGGAAGATATGTATCTTTTTATGAAATGTTATGATTTTTTGGCCTAATTTTGTCTTCTCTATTTTTCAGATGAAGATGACGATCTCCCAGTTCCAACGAACAGTTTTGTGGATTTTTCTGAGCTCCAGGATATTTTCTACATTTTCTGTAAGAAATGAATCTTTATATTAATTGATATGATTTTTATTGCCTAACTTTGTCTTCTCTTAATTGATATGATTTTTGTGCTTGGTGCTATTTTCTACATTTTTGTAATAAATAGAAATTTTTATTAAATGATATTTTTAACCTACATTTATCTACTCTTATTTTTTCAGTTGAAGATGGTGATCTCCCGGTTCAAATGTAAATTTTTGCGTATTTTTCTGAGCTCTATAATATTTTCTACTTATTCTGGAAAATATGAATCTTTATATTAAATGATATGATTTTTATGGTCTAATTTTGGCTTCTTTTATTTTTTTCAGTTGTAGATGACGAACTTTCGGTTCCAATGGACATTTTTACGTATTATTCTACCTAGGGGCTATTTTATAATTTTTCTGGAATATTTGTATCTTTTATGAAATAATGTGATTTCTGACCTAATTTTGTCTTCTCTTATTTTTTAGTTGAAGATGGTGATCTTTCGGTTCCAACGGATATTTTTACGGCTTTTTCTTAGCAAGGGGTTATTTTCTACACTTTCTAGAAGATAAGAATCTTTATATTAAATGATATGATTTTTATAACATAATTTTTTCTTCTCTTATTTTTCAGTTGAAGATGCCGATCTCCCAGTTCCAACGAACTTTTTTACATATTTTTCGGAGCTCCAGGCTATTTTCTACATTTTATTAAAGATATGGATCTCTTTTTTAAATGACAAGACTTTTATAGCCTAATTTTGTCTTCTCATATTTTTTAGTTGATGATGGCAATTTCCAGGTTCCAACGTACATTTTTGCAGATTTTTCTTAGGTTTATGCTTTTTTCAGCATTTTCTGGAAGATATGAATCTTTTTATTAAATAATATGATTTTTTGGCCTAATTTTGACTTCTCTTTTTTAGTTGAAGATGTCGATCTCATGGTTCCAACGGACATTTGTGTGCATTTTTATGAGCTCGGTGCTATTTTCTACATTTTATGGTAGATATGTATCATTTAATTAAATGAAATGATTTTTGGCCAAATTTTGTCTTCTCTTATTTTCCAGTTGATGTGGCGATTTTCCTGTTCCAATGGACATTTTTTCAGATTTTTCTGACTCTGAGCCATTTTCTGCATTTTCTGTTTGATATGAATTTTTATATTAAATGATATGATTTTTATATCCTAATTTTATCTTCTCTTATTATTCAGTTGAATATGGCGATCCCCCGGTTCTTAAGGATATTTTAACCGATTTTTTGAGCTCGAGGTTATTTTTCTACATTTTGAGGAATTTATGGATCTATTTATTAAATGATATGATTTTTGACCTAATTTTTTCTTCTATTATTTTTTTATTGAACATGGCGATCTCCCGGTTCCAACGAACATTTTTGCGGATTTTTCTGAGCTTAGGGCTATTTTCTACATTTCTGGAAAGTTATGTATCTTTTTTATTAAATGATAAGATTTTTATAGTCTAAGTTTGTCTTCTCTTATTTTTAGTTGAAGATGGCGATCTCCCAGTTCCAACGGATATTTTTGCGTATTTGTTGAGCTAGGTGCTATTCTCTATATTTTATGGAAGATATCGAACTTTTTATTAAATAATATGATTTTTATAGCCTACATTTGTCGTCTCTTATTTTTTTCAGTCGAAGATGTCGATATCCCGGTTCCAACTGACAATTTTTCAGATTGTTCTTAGCTTGAGAGTATTTTTCTACATTTTCTTGAAGATAAGTATCTTTTTATGAAATGATATGATTTTTGGTCTAATTTTTTCTTCTCTTTTTTTACATTGAAGATGGCGATCTCCTTGTTCCAATGGAAATTTGTGCGGATTTTTTTTGTGCTACGTGTTATTTTCTATATTTTGTATAATATGAATCTCTATATTAAATGATATGATTTTTATAACCTAATTTTGTCATCTCCTAGTTCCAATGGACATTTTTGCATATTTTTCTGAGCTCGGGGTTATTTTCGAGAAGTTATGGATCTTTTTATTAAATGTATGATTTTTGGCCTAATTTTGTCTTCTTTTATTTTTCAATTGAAGATAGTGATCTCCCGTTTCTAATGGACATTTTGCGTATTATTCTGACCTCGGGGCTATTTTCTAAATTTCCTCGAACAAATTGATCTTTTTATCGAATGATATAATTTTTCCTAATTTTGTCTTCTCTTATTTTTCCATGTTCCAACGGGCATTTTCGCGAATTTTATATGGTCGATGCTATTTTCTACATTTTTATAAATGATATGATTTTTATAGACTACATTTGTCTTCTCTTATTTTTTTCAGTTGAAGATGGCGATCTCTTGGTTCAAATGGACATTTTTGTATATTTTTCTTTACTTGTCTGTTTTTCTACTTTTTCAGGAATATGATTTGTTAGCCTAATTTTGTATTCTGTATTTTTCAGATGAAGATGACGATCTCCCGATTCCAACGAACATTGTTGCGGATTTTTCTGAGCTCAAGATATTTTCTACATTTTCTGAAGCTATGAATCTTTATATTAATTGATATGATTTTTATAGTCTAATTTTGTCTTCTCTTATTTTTCAGTTGAAGATGGCGATCTCTTAGTTCCAACGAACATTTTTACAGATTTTTTGTGCTTGGTGCTATTTTCTACATTTTCTGCCAGATATATAAATTTTTATTAAATGATATTTTTTGTAGCCTACGTTTGTCTTCTCTTATTTTTTTAGTTGAAGATGGCAATCTGTCGGTTCAAATGGAAATTTTTGCGGATTTTTCTAACCTCTAGACTATAAAATATGAATATTTATATTAAATGATATGATTTTTATGGTCTAATTTTGTCTACTCTTATTTTTCAATTGAAGATGGTGATGTTTCGGTTCTAACGGACATTTTTGCGTATTATTCTGACCTAGGGGCTATTTTCTAATTTTTTGGAATATATGTATCTTTTTAATAAATGAAGTGATTTTTGGCCTAATTTTGTCTTCTAATATTTTTTCAGTTAAAGATGGCAATCTCCTAGTTCTAACGAACATTTTTGTGGATTTTTATGAGCTCGATGCTATTTTCTATATTTTATGAAAGAAGATCTTTTTATAAAATGACATGAATTTTATTGATTACATTTGTCTTCTCTTATTTTTTTCAATTGAGGATGGCGATCTACCTATTTCAACAGAAATTTTTGCGGATTTTTCTTTGTTTTGGACTATTTTGCTTCCTTTTCTGGAAGATATGCATATTTTTATTAAATGATATGTTTTGGGCCTAATTTTTTCTTCTCTTTTTTAATTGAAGATGGCGATCTCCCGGTTCCAATTTACATTTGTGCGGATTTTTTGAGCTTCAGGCTATTTTCTACTTTTTCTATAAGATAATGATCTTTATATTAAATGATATGATTTGATAGCCTAATTTTGTTTTCTCTTATTTTTCAGTTGAAAATGGGATCTCCCGGTTTCAACGGACATTTTTGCGGATTATTCTGAGCTCAAGTCTATTTTTCTACATTTTTGGGAAATTATGGTTCTTTTATTAAATGTTATAATTTTTATTTCCATTGTTTATCTTCTCTTATTTTTATCAGTTGAATATAGCGATCTACCGGTTCCAACAGACATTTTTAGCGAATTAGTCTGACCTCGGGGCTATTTGCTAAATTTTCTTGAAGATATGAATATTTTTATCAAATGATTTGATTTTTGGCCTAATTTTACCTTCTATTATTTTTTTAGTTGAGGATAGCGATCTCTAAGTTCCAACTGACATTTTTGCCGATTTTTCTAAGCTCAGTGCTATTTTCTATATTTTATGGAAGATATGTATCTTTTTATTAAATGAGATGATTTTTATAGACTACATTTTCTTTCCTTATTTTTTCAAGTGTAAGAGGCGATCTACCAGTTCCAACAGATATTTTTGCATATTTTTCTTAGCTTGGGACTATTTGTCCACATTTTCTGTAAGATATGTATTTTTCATGAAATGTACGATTTTTTTTGGCCTAATAGTGTTTTCTATTTTTTAGTTGGAGATGGCGATCTCTCTGTTGAACCTGACATTTTTGCAAATTATTCTAACCTCAAGCCAATTTTCTAAATTTTTGGAAGATATCATCCTTTTTAATTAAATGATAAGATTTTTAGCCTAATTTTGTCTTTTCTTATTTTTCAGTTGAAAATGGCGATCTGCCGGTTCCAACAAAATTTTTGTGGTTTTTTCGTAGCTCGGTGCTATTTTCTATATTTTATGTAAGATATGGATCTTTTTATTAAAATTTTCATACCCTTTCTCTTATTTTTCAGTTGAATATGGCGATCTACCAGTTCCAACGGACATTTTTACTGATTTTTTTCTATCATGAGGCTATTTTTCTACATTTTATGGAAGATATGGATCATTTTATTAAATGATACGATTTTGGCCTAATTTTGTCTTCTCTT
>CM061140.1:65864115-65940248 GCA_030789695.1 Scilla litardierei
AGATATGCATCTTTTTACTAAATGATAAGATTTTTGGCCTAATTTTGTGTGCTTTTATTTTTCAGTTAAAGATGGCGATCTGCCGGTTCCAACAGAAATTTTTGCGTATTTTTCGCAGCCCGGTGATATTTTCTTCATTTTATGTAAGATATGGATCTTTTCATTAAATGATATAATTTTTATAGCCTTTATTTGTCTTTTCTTATTTTTTTCAGTTGAATATGTCGATTTACCAGTTCCAACAGACATTTTTACTGATTTTTCCTATCTTGTGGCTATTTTTCTACATTTTATGGAAGATATGGATTATTTTATTAAATGATATGATTTTTGACCTAATTTTGTCTTCTCTTATTTTTTTTCAGTTTGAGATGGCGTTCTCCTGGTTCCAACAGACATTTTTGTGGATTTTTGAACTAGAGGCTATTTCTATATTTTCGGGAAGTTATGGATCTATTTAATAAATAATATGATTTTTGGCCTAATTTTGTCTCTGATATTTTTTAGATGAAGATGGCGATCTCTGGGATCCAACTGACATTTTTGTGAATTTTCTAAATTTGGGGGAATTTTTCTGCATTTTATGGAAGATATGGTTCATTTATTAAATGATATGACTTTTTGGCCTAATTTTATCTTCTCTTATTTATGAGTATGGCACTCTCTCGGTCCCAACGGATATTTTTGTGGATTTTTTGACCTAGAGGCTATTTTCTACGTTTTCTGGAAGATATGGATCTTTTTATTATATAATTTGATTTTTACACATTATTTTGTCTTATCTTATTTTTCAGATTAAGATGGCAATCTCCCGATTCCAACAGACATTTTTTCTGTTTTTCTGAGCTATTGGTTATTTTCTAAATTTTCTGTAAGATATTTATTTTTAAAATAAAAGATATGATTTATATAGCCTAATTTTGTCTTCTCTAATTTTTCTGTTGCAGATGGTGATCTCCTGGTTCAAACAGACATTTTTGTGGATTTTACTTAGCTCGGAGCTATTTTCTCTATTTTATGGAAGTATGCATCTTTTAGTTAAATGATATGATTTTTTTGCCTAATTTTGTATTCTCTTATTTTTCAAATTGAAGATAGCGATCTCTATATTCCAAAGGATATTTTCGAGGATTTTTCTGAGCTCGGGGCTATTTCTGCATTTTCTGGATGATATGGATCATTTTATTTAATGATAAAATCTTTGGCCTAATTTTATCTTCTCTTATTTTTAGTTGAAGATGGTGATCTCCCTGTTCCAACGAGTATTCTGGGGATTTTTCTATGCTCGGTGCTATTTTCTATATTTTATTGAATATATGAATCTCTTTATTAAATAATATTATTTTTAGCCTAATATTTTCATCTCTTATTTTTTCATTTGAAGATGGCGATCTCCCAGTTCCAGCAAACATTTTTGCGGATTTTTTGAGCTCGTACTATTTTTCTACATTTTCGTGAAGTTATTGATCTTTTATTAAATGATATAATTTTTTGGCCTAAATTTGTTTTCTCCTATTTTTCAGTTGAAAATGGCGATCACTCGGTTCCTACGGACGTTTTTGCAGATTATTCTAACCTCGGGGCTATTATCTAAATTTTCTTGAAGGTATGGATTTTTTATTAATTGATATGATTTTTGGCTTAATTTTGTCTACTCTTATTTTTTAGTTGAAGATGGCGATCTTTCGGTTCCAACGAAATTTTTGCAGATTTTTCGAAGCTCGGTGCTATTTTCTATATATTATGGAAGATATGAATTTTTTATTAAATGATATGATTTTTATATCCTATGTTTTTCTTCTCTTATTTTTCAGTTGAATATTGCGATCTACCGGTTCCAACGGACATTTTTACTGTTTTTTGTTAGCTTGGGGCTATTTTTCGTCATTTTACAGAAGATATGGATCATTTTATTAAATGATATGTTTTTTGGCCTAATGTTGTCTTCTCTTATTTTTTTTTGTTGAAGATGGAGTTCCCACAGTTTCAACAAAGATTTTTTGCAGATTTTTTGACCTTGAGGCTATTTTCTACATTTTCTAGAAGATTTGGATCTTTTTATTAAATAACAAGATTTTGGCATAATTTTATCTTCTCATATTTTTCAGATGAAGATGGCGATCTCCCAGTTCAAACAGATATTTTTGCGGATTTTTCTGAGTTGTGGGCTATTTTCTACATTTTCTTTAAGATATAAATCTTTAGATTAAATGATATACTTTTTATAATCTAATTTTTTTCTCTTATTTTTCAGTTGAAAATAGCGATCTCTCGGTTCCAACGGACATTTTTGAGGATTTTTCTGGGCTCGGGGCTATTTTCTACATTTTATTGAAGACATAGAGCTTTTTATTAAATGATATGATTTTAAGTTAATTTTGTCTTCTTTTATTTTTCACTTGAGGATGTCGATCTCTCGCTTCCAACAGACATTTTTGCAGATATTTCTGAGCTTGTGACTATTTCTACATTTTCGGTAAGTTATGGATCTTTTTATTAAATGACATGATTTTTGGCCTAATTTGTCTTTTCTTTTTTCAGTTTAAGATGGTGATCTACCATTTCCAACGGACGTTTGTGCGGATTTACTATGATCTGGGCTATTTTCTAAATTTTCTAGAAGATATGGATTTTTATATCTATTATACATTTGACAGTGATTTTTGAATCCTAGGGCTGACGAGGACAATCTGACTAGGACAAATGGGTTGATAGAAAGAGGGCCAGGATTAATTGTTGGGGAATGAACGGTTGGGATTAATTTTAAACTGTTGTAAACTTGGTGGCTACGGAACCCGTAGCCCTGTATTTATAGAAGTATGGTTACATAATGGGTGGTTAACCAATATACCAATGTGCCTACAAAAGCCCATTTATAACACTTCCCCTTATCCATCCATTGTTGTAAGCCGTATATGAGCGCTTCAGGGTTCTTAGAGTTTATCTGACTATAGAGGTATGTATACTCCTGGATCCTAAGTTAAGAGTTCTTGCCTCGTCAAAACCTCTGTCATGGAAAACCCAGTGGGAAAAACTAGTGGCTAAGGGAGAAGAGTACAAGTCTCTATAACTTCCCCTGATCGATGGATATCGTCAGAGGTAGATACTTCTGGGTCCTAAGTTAGGGGTAACTGCCTCGTTAAAACCTTTAACTATGGAAAACCCAGTGGGAAAAACCAATAGCCAAGGAAAAAGAGTACAGTTTTCCATAACTTCACCGGCTTAGTGGAAGTATTTAGGGTTGGATACTTCTGGATCCAGAGTCAATGAGGTTGCCTCGTTAAAACCTTTAGCTATGGAAAACCCAGTGGGAAAAACCAATAACCAAGGGAAAAGAGTACAACACTACATTTGACTCACCCTGATCTGTACAAGATGCAGGCTTACAGATCTCCTAGGCTATACATCAATCTCTTACAGTGTTCCGATAATAAGTACAAAGTACAAGGCATCGCGCATCTATACAAGCATCACTCATCTATGGCAGCTATTGAATCTGAGGAAGATCTTCTGAAGAGGAGTGGTCTGTAGACTCGGTAGGTAGCACCACGTCTCTGACCCAGTCGTCACTGTGTCTGCGAGGTACTACAGGACCTGGTTGTGCGTACATATGATTTGCTTCTTGGATCGATGAGCCTCTCGGGATGGTGGGATTGATGTTGCCTTGGAAGCATGCTTTGCTGGTCTCCAGGAGTTGGTCGTTCCTTTGTTGTATTCATCGCGATGATCTGTAAGCTATATCCGCAAATACATTTAACATGTTGGATGATCATTGACCCTTGGAGATAGCGCAGAAGCTACATATCTCGGTCCAGTGGTGCGCTGCAGGCGTTGCACTGTATCTGGTTAAAGGGTTTACTACCAATGCTTTCTAAATTCGCGTGCAGTTAACCAGATAAAGGAGTGTACAAAAGACACTTGAGTAAGGCACTTCAGGACCGAGGATATCATTTCCCTCTTCCAGCGAACGTAAGGGGTCTTAATGTGCATTCATACAACCGGTAGGTGTACTAGTGGATTGCGATTATCTATGTTTCTTCATCAACTGGATGATAATTTCATCTTCTGGATGATTATTCATCTGCTGGATGATTATTTATTCATCTTCGAGATGATGGTTTCATCTTCAGGATGATAATTCATCTTCAGGATGATGGTTTCATCTTCACGGTGATTATTCATCTTCAGGATGGTAATCCGTAAGGGTATGTTGTCACATCATCCATAGCAACATGGCCTAAAATTTTCTTTGCCAATCGCATGGTTTTCGCAACCATGACCAGGGAGCCTAATGCATCAGTTTAAATAATTATGTAAGTGAGTTAAGCTCATCTTGCATAGTTACTTCCTGGTTTCTGCGAAATAAACCTCTAAGCTATAGCGTTTTGCTTATAGCATACGATTTTATTTATTTATACAATACTCAGTAACCCACAGGTTTGATATCTTTTGATATCAGGACTTCGGGTCCAAACACTTCACATTTCATAAGTGAGTCCAACTGAACTTATTATTGCCTCGTTCCACATAATCTGGCCAAATTTCTGTGTTTGCTTCAGGAAACGGAGATTGGGAACGATATCTATGGAAAAATGAAATGCGAGTAATTGTCGACAAGAGTGTTTTATCCAAATACCTCTCCATGTACGTACATTATTCAATTTGTTCCAGATTCATCTCTTCTGGAGGTTCTGGAAAGGGAGAGGATATGGATGTGAGCTCACTTTCCTGTGGTGGTATAGTTTTAGGGTCTCCAGGAGTTATTTCTCGCTTTGGAGTGTCGTGGTATGTCCTCTCATCGCTTGAGGATATCTACGTCTGCTACTGGTGGATTGCATCCATTATATTTGGTATGTCAATCCTAACTGGATTTTTAGTAGCAGAGATGTGTGAATTTGACAATATTTATATTGCCAATAGCTATGTCTGATAACTGTTTAATAGTTTCAAAAGTGTGGATCTTCAAGATCTCATCATTATTCATGATAATCAAATCATAGGTATTAATGGTTTAAATGGTCAAATTGAGCTTCAGGCTCATGGATGATTATAGTATTCTTGTTAAACCTAATACTGGGGAGTTGAGGTTATGAAGAATCTTCAGGATCACATCAATTCTTTAAAAGAGGGCCCATCAATGCATGTCTTAGGAGAAGTGATTTTAAATGCTTCCCCTGTTCAGAGTGCTCAGAATCAATTTATCTGGGGTAATTACTTCCGATAAATAGTTCTGTGTTCTGATGGTCCATAGTGGTGATATGGGGATGTATACTCATCATGGCTCCATCGATAAGATGTGCTTTAAACGCTTCCCCCGTTAGGGGTTCTCGGAAACTGTTTATATGAGGTGATCAGGCTCATATAAATAGGTTCTAAGGAGGCATTTTGATGGGTTGCATTGTAATTGCATGTTCTCGCATGGTCACCTACAACTGGATTTTTAATGGATAAGTAATCCATTTAAATCATTTTAATGATTTACATATAACCCATTTCTGGGTGTGAACACAAAACTTCAAGCTGTTCAATTTTCTTCCAGTTGTTAAATATAATTGATTTCCCAGTGTTATCCACAAAAAATCCGCAATAAGCTCGACTTCAACAAAGTTGAGCATAGAACTGGGGAAATGAACCCGTCAAGGCACGATCTATAAGATGTGCAGTAATGCCTCCCCCGTTTGGGGATCTCGGAATATATTCATCCATGATGGTTAATCCCGATGAATAAGTTTCATGTAGCATTTTTGAGGGTAGTATGAGGGTAAGTAAAAGCCTAACCAATATCCCAGTAAGGTAATATGTCCATTATGATTAATAATAATCTAGACTGCGGTTGGATAACAAGGTTTTGATTATGACCATTTTAAGAGGATACATGGATGAGTACTCTAAGGTACATCATCAGCCATATGTAGGGAATGTGTGAGTCCACTTTTATCCCTCAAATACTCTCAAGAGGCCTAAAGGTCTCATTCTTCTAATGATGATAGTGTATCATCTTAAATTCGTTTGAGGAAGTGAAGAGGGTCAATGGCATCCTTTTTTTAGGAGTATTCAGGATGACAAATCATTCACAGTAAAATAAAATGTGTAAAAAGCATGAAATCAATAATAAATATTGCGGTGATGCATTTAAACACATGTATACTGCAAGAGAATACTACTGATAATTTTGTTGCAACAACAAGTTTCATAGTATGATGTGTGCTCTAGAAAATATACGTCCACAATTGTGCTCATTTTAGACTCATATTATGACAACAAATCAAATTTGTTTTCAAAGTTTATTTGTCCTCGGGGAGCAGCTAAATATACATAAGGTCAATTGACTTTCGTCGTTTAGACTAGATATGTATATATTTTATATGGTATAAGTTAATGCCCATTCATATTGCAAAAAGCATTATGGGTCTTATCAGAACTTCTGGTCTGATATTGGGTTGCCATTGCATACTCCGTGTCGAGGTATATCATATCTTTCCTTTCTCATTTTATTCAAGACTTCCCTGTTTTCAGTCTTCCTTATTGTCGTTTATAAGGAAGAATGAATATTGGTCTTACGAAGTAGACATATACAAGGGAAATGAATTAGTTTCTATATTTCCACTTTTCTAATTTATGATAGACTTTTAAAAGTCTATTTGAAAACTCAAGTATGGTCTTCAGGCCATTTTTATTGAGTCATTCAAGTATTATGTGGATAAAGAATCATGCTCAAGGGGAAACAAATACGTGGCTATGAAATTTATAATTTCTCATTTATCTATTAAGATACGACTTCTAGCGTACGCTTAAAATTAAGGCTAGATTAAAGAATCATACCTTGTAAAGTGAGATTACTCTAAAAGAGTTTATCGGTGTTATGACAACTACTGGTGTCAATATTGGTTATATAAACCATAGATCTGAGAGATATATTTACCGCAAAATGCGTATCTCTGAAAGAAATCGCATAAATGTTTTTCGCATAGACCATCGTATTTGTTAATTTTTATTCGGGTGAAAGGGTATTGACTTTTGATTTGATTTTGAACTCAAGTTCATTTTGATTTTAAACTCAAGGTTCAATTTGTCAAATAGGATATGATGTTAAACATTTTGAAATCATTATTGGTTTGTTGTCATAAAATATCGTCATATCACGGGCATGAGTATGAGCAAGCGATGATCATATAAGAGTGCAAAATGCAACAATTAATGATTTATCATACACATAATATGAAGCTTGTAAGCTAAAAGTTATGCTTAATAAAATAGTTGAAAGAAACTAAATTATTATAGCAAATAAATCAAGCATGTGAGCTTAAGAATGTATGCTCAGCTAACATGAAGTGAAACATATACACATGCTATTTATATTCTGTAGGTATATAAATAATTTTATCTCAGACATATATTTATGCTACATGCAGTTTTAATCATCATAGGCATTTTATAATGGAAATGAAAATTTTTCGTTTAATAATTATTGGACCACTGGGCAATGTCATACACCGTTAGGTTAGTTGACTAACAATAGATCGGTCGCAGGATCATCCTAATTATTAAACGCATGATAATCAGATAATCCAACAAAAAATGCGATGAATTAAAAACGTGTAATTTATCCAGATTTTTAACAAAAAAGAAATCGTAATTAAATCTGAAAAATATTTCGGAAATGAAATTGGTCAAACCCTAGTTAGGGTTTTTAGGTTCGATTGCCGTGCGATCCCGTGCACCCGATTAGGGTTTCGGGCGCGTGTGTGGCCGCGTCTGATGGCTAGGGTTTCAGACACGCGCGCGCATGGGGTTGGCCGCCGCTGCAGGCGTCAGGACCCGTTCGCCGTTGCTGGCGACGACGGCGGGGGGAGGGGGGCGTCGCTGCAGGCGGCAGGTGTTGCCCGCCGTCTGCAGGCGGCGGTTCCACCCACCGCTTCGAACGGCGGGGGTAGCCACTGCTGCGAGCGACGGATCTACCCGCCGCTTCGAGCAGCGGGGGTAACCGCCGCTTCGGGCGGCGGGGTTCGCCCGTCGCTGCGGGCTGCGGATCTGCCCGCCGCTTCGAGCGTCGGGGGGTAACCGCCGCTGCGGGCGATGGATCTGCCCGCCGCATCGAGCGTCAGGGGTAACCGCCGCTTCGGGCGGCGGGGTTAGCCCACCGTCGCGGGTGGCAGGTCTGCCCGCGGCTTCGGGTGACGAGGTTAGCCCGCCGTCGCGGGTGGCGGGTCTGCCCGTTCGCGTCGCGTTCGTCCGTCGGCAGATGTTCGGCTCAGCCTCGAGCGTGCTAATAACTGTTGTAAACCTGGTGGCTATGGAACCCGTAGCCCTGTATTTATAGAAGTAGGGTTACCTAATGGGTGAATACCCAATATACCAATGGGCCTACAAAAGCCCGTTTATAACATAAACATAGTTTTGATATTTGTTTGGCTTTTTGGGATAAAGATAGCAACACGTTTTGAGAAAGAAAACAAAATTTTTTTTTGAAGAAAGCACATGGCCAGACTTTCTGGGGAAGAGCAAGTGACGGTTTTGTGGAGAGCTTCCCAAAAATCACCTCTTGCTCTTCCCCAAAATAGAGCAAACATCATTTCATCTCGCAAGCAAGAGGAACGACACTGAGCTCTTTTCATTTCATCATTTCATCTCGCAAACATCATTTCATTTCCTATCTCCGTTGTCTTCTCGCCTCAGCTCTTTCATCTTGCCGGACCTCTTTCGTCTCGCCACCAAGCGGCATCATCGCAAGCAAGAGGCATCTCGCAACGCCTCGCCTCGCCTGAGCTCTTTCTGAAGGTACACCAAAAAAATATCCTTTACTGATTTGAATACATATCCCTATTAGAATCAACAGTATCCAATTTTCGTTTTCATCTCCAAACGCCCTAATTTTTACAATTCTGTGTTGAGCGACCAAGGGCCAAAAACCCTAAATTTCACATGTCCAGCACCTAGATTCACTGATCTGTTGGAAATGTGCGAAACTGGACTGTCAAATTTCGTCAATAAGCATCTCGCCATGCAAAATGAGGTCCTTTTCTCCACCTCCTCATCTTACCAAAATTTAGGGCTATCAGACTAGAACGCAAGTTCCATTCTCTTTTCTAATTTTGGGGATTGATTATACAAGGTTCATGAATTTCAATATAAAGATGTTGATCTAATCTTTATGCTATTGCTCTTTTTAACTTTCTTAATAAAGGTTTTCATGTGCATATTAGAAATCTAGAAAAGATGGAAAAGAGAGCGTATGAGGCTACACTAGAAGTTAATGCACTGTTGGATCAAGCTGGCGTTTTGGAAGCAGACCTGAAGAACACGTTCAATATGTTCGGCATTCTCTATCATACTAGATATATTGATCATGCAAGTACATCTCTCACTAGGTTCATATACCCATTTTTTATCGGCCAAAGTTTCCAATTTTCTAGCTTCTTATTTTTTGTACTTTTTCGATTTATAGTAATATTTTGCATTTGCTTATTTCCGTACTAGCTGAATCTCAGGCTGCAGTTGCTGATTGAACATTTTGTGCCTCATTTTGATTCCAAGTGTTCATTTGCAAATCAGATGGCATATTATTTGATTTGATCTAATTCTTTGACCCGTTGTTTTTGCTTATCTTACTGTCTTCCAATAAATACCCTCTTTGTTGAGGGTTACCAAAAATGACTATGTTAAAGTTGCATGTAGAATGTGGTTACTCTACTATGCTTTACAATTATATGAATATATAGCATTTCATGCATCTTAGCAATGTGTAATATGTTCTTACAAACATAAGTTAATGTCGTGTGCATCATTGTGTTTAAAATTTGACATTTGGAACTTGCAAAGTGCGTGGTCTGTGTTATTCTAGAGATGTCCTTTAATGATCTATTGATTTTTTTTGTTTTTGTGCTTGCTTTGGTTGTAAATTTATACTAAGGTAAACATTTATGATCACACTTTAATTGTCACTTGATTTTGTATTTTTGTTCAAATGTTAATTTTTTCTTCAAATTACAAACCAACTTTGCCAAACTATGATGTTAGTGTATGTTGATTATGCATCCATCCTTTAGATGTACTATAACGAGCCTTAAATTGAACATGAGTAGCCAATAAGAAAAGAGTGATTACAGTATATACTAAGTATAAATAGCTTTACTTTTATTGATCGTAGAGGTTAGCTAATGACAATGACTTGGATTATCATAAAAAGAAGAATGTGAATCATTCTGTTGAATGCAATCCTACTTGGAATTATGAAACCGATATAATTCCATGGTATAAAGAAGCTGTCTTTGGGACTGACTTCTTGCAAAGATTATTCAAGTGTGCAGAGCAGCAAGACAGTCAGAGCCTTCTTCAATGTAAGTTGTGTTATTCTTTGATATTCTAAATAGGCTGAAAGTTATGCTTTTCTTCCTTTAAATTTTTGCATCATGTCCACATGTTTTACTTAGCCTTTATTGATAAATTAAATATAAATTTGGTTCATCAATCTTGCTTTTTCTAATTTCTATTTGTACCACTGTTAAATTAGAATTTATTCCTTGGTCTTGCTTTTCTCTATGTTTCTAGCATGTCCTGTATCAATTCAATTTCTTCTCACTGCATATCTTTCTACACTGTGTCATATAGAATTTTGGGAAATTCTTGTTAAACAAACTTATCTGTTATCAACAAAGTAAATTCAGTTATCAACAAACTTATCTGTTATCAAGAAAACTTATCTAGTTATCTAAATTTACTAAATTTACTTATCTGTTATCAACAAACTTATCTGTTATCAACTTATTTGTTATCTGTTATCGAATTTATCTGTTATCAGAATTTACTTTATCAGAATTTACTTTATCTGTTATCAGGATATATTTGATAATTGAAGTTTGTTAACAAAGTTTGATGACAGATAAGTTTGCTGAATTTACTTTGTTGAATTTTGTTACCAACTAAATTCAGTAACAAAACATATCTATTATCTGTTATATCCTGATAAGTTTATTGTACTTAAAGTTTGTTGATAACAAAGTTACAAAAATTATCAAAAAACTTATCAGGGCTGAACAAAGTAATTGAGGGTTACTTAAAACAAAGTAATTAACAAAGTAATTCAATTTGCTAAAATAACAGATCAACAAAGTAACAAAATAAAACTTTATAGAACCCTCACACCACTCACACCACTGCACTTGCATGTGGCATTCATTGACTGGGAAATTCATCTGTTTGCAATAATTCCAATGTTGTGTTATCAAGATAAACTTATAAGCTAGTTGTTTGAATGCAATCCTAATTAATTTTTGGATTTTTTCAAGATTAGCACATTCGCACATGTTTCCAGCATCAAATATTTTATGGTTAACATAAACAATATGCATGTAACAAAATCAATGAGCAATGCCATAGGATGATTCCTGATGTAAGGCATATTTTAAGGTAAATTTGACTATGTTGTGCATCATATCCAGTTTTTATAAGCGCAAGGATATGCATCTCCAGTTAATAAATTGTACATCTATAATTGGCAAATCCAGTTTTTAAAAGAGCTGGATTTCTTTTATATTTTCAAATTTTTTGTGCAGGATTTGTATGTGTATATATCCATTTTTTATGAACAATGATATGCATATCCAGTTTGTGTATCATATCTCTAATTGGTATATCCAGTTTTAGCATGATTTCTATTACCTTCTCAATTTTTTAATGCAAGATTGGCTACCTATTGGCCATATAACATACTATCTCACACCACTGCACTTGCATGTGGCTAGCATTGACTGGGAAATTCCTATGTTTGCAATAATTCATATGTTATGTATATCAAGATAAACTTATAAGCTAGCTGTTTGAATAGATAATATGCATGTAACAAAATCAATAAGCAATGCCATGGGATGATTCCTGATGTAAGTCACATTTTGTGGTAAATTTTACTTTGTTGTGCTTATATCCAGTATTTATAAGAACAAGGATATGCATCTCCAGTTTATAAATTGCATATCTATCATTAGCAAATCCAGTTTTTAAAAGTGGAGCTTAATCATACTTAGCAACTGCACATGCATTTTTAATTTTCTATATGCTGAGTTGGATTCTTAGCGTAATCCCTTGCTTGATTTCTCTTAGCGCAATCCCTTGCTTGATTTCTCTTAGGGGTTTTGTTCGATTGTAAGGGACAAAGCTAATAAAGAATTAAGCCAATGGCGGGAAGAGAAGTTCGAGAATACACCAATCTCTGTGACCCCAAATGGACAGTGTTTAACCTAAATAACCATTTATGGAGGAGTGATTTCGAGAAATTATGATTTTGCAATGTTTTCCCTCAATAAGGTTTTGTAACTTTGTAACTTTTTTTGGTGATTGGGCAGATAAGAAATGGGGAAAGGGGAGGATTAAGATCGATGATGAGGATATCACTCTCCAATGGATGGTTGCAAAGGTTAGCTAATCAGTACTTCTATATGTTTTGATCTGCTTACATTATTGTCTAATTTTCAACATGTAAATTGCTAAAAATCAATTGATATTGGATCATTATACTGCATTTTCTTCATTATCTTTGATTTTGGGTAGTAAGTGATAGAATTTAATGCAATAGGATCTGCTTATAGGTAATGCATTTTCTTGATTACCATGTCAGCACGGCCCCATTTGAGAGCAATGACGCTTTCATCGGAGACTCCTCCAGCATGGGCGTGCACATAGTTACCGGAGCTCGGCTTGGAGTTTGGGACTTTAGAACAAAAAATGTATTATACATGAAGCTTCCGTATTCCGAGGTGCCAGGTTTGTAACAAAGCACATATTGAACCACATTACCGGTTGTTGACAGATGCAAAAATTAAACAATAAGTTGTTATATATCCGATCACAAATTAAGAAGTTTCAATTAATATTTAGATTAGTTTAGAAACTGGGTTGGCTTAATTAATTCAAGTCAGCTTAGGTTCCAATTGTGGAATGGTTCTTTTCGTGTATTATTGTTTCAGATCTTCATTGCTTCATATCTTCATTGTTTTAGATCTTCATTGCTTCAGAACATATTGCTTAGATGGATCATATCCCAGATGGCTCAAGCGAGAAATCAAATAGATCAACAAATGGTGCCCCGATTTCTGGGGATCAGGCTCAGGCTCGAAAGATGCAGCAGATAAGCTTTGTAAGCTTGTGGATACGTCGGAGATGGTTAAAGGTCCATGTGATAGCCCGAGACATTGGTTTGTGACCAGTGGTAAGCTCGGTGTAGAGAAAGGGAAGATTGTTTGAAGAGTGAAGTATTCCTTATTGAACTACTGAAGGGGGGTTTTGCTTCAAGTAGAGAATGTTTGTGCAATTGATCAGTGATGAAATTGACAGGGTGTTTGTGGTGGGTGCGTGTAATTTGTGGAGGGATGGCATTTGTTTTACCCCCCCTTGGTTTTGAGAATACATTCTTTCCTTCCTTTTAGTTTAGAAAGTGAGTGTATTGTGTTATGATGTAAATATTCCAGAGTGAAATTTCTGATAATTACTTTTTACTCTAACACGATGTTGCTTTAGTAGGGATGCAATTTTTAGAGAACCTTGCAAGAACTATGTGATACGAGATATTGGGTCCTAATAATGCTTGGTAATATATCCATTTTTCTTATGTAATCTTTCAGAAAACTTGCAAGAACCATTTGAGGACTTTTTTGAATCGTTGGCACGTGGACACAAAAGTATGCCTATGAAAAACATAAGCAATCAATGAGGACTTTTTTGAAGCTGTCTTACACTGACACAAAAGTATGACTAGGAAAAACGTTGGTGTCTAGGTTATTAACTAAGATACTGACTAGGACAACACCCCATATTTAGCTTGATTCTTCAGTAATATTTCTATTCACTCGGTATAAACCATCTCATCAGCACATGCCCCATATATTAGTCCCAAACAATAGAGGAAAAAATGACTTAAAAAGAAGTTGCCTGCTCATGAGTTTTTAGTTATGCATGAGGTATCTTTCAGGGTTTTCATAGTTCAGGGTAATTATTAACGCACATTATATAGTCTTTCGAACAGGCTAAAAGATATGCAATGATTCAAAAGAAAGTTTTAAATCAATTCATCAAAATACACAATTGTTAGGATTCAGGTGAACTTAATTCAATTCAATTTTGCTACTTCATGTTTGTTTGAATTATGCGGTACCAATCACATCATCATCATATATATACATTTTAATTTTAATATCCATGGAATCCGCGTCGAAGGCGCCCGTGCAATTTTAATTTTAAGATGAGAATAATTTCTCGTGCCGAAGGCTCCCGTGCAATTTTTTACGTTAATTTGTTGTTCCAGCCGAAGGCGCTTGCGACGAATTTGTTGTTCTGCGCCGAGGATGTCTGTCGAATTTTTTGTTCCACACCTAAGGCGCACATGCTGAATTTTTTGTTCTATGCCGAAGTTGTTGTTCCGCGCCGAAGGCACCCCCAAAATTTTTTACGCTAATTTGTTGTTTCGCACCGAATCTGTTGTTCTACGCCGAATTTGTTGTTCTGTGTCGAAGGTGCCCGTGCCGCAAAATATTTTTACGCTAATTTGTTGTTTCACGTAATTTTGGTTGTGGAAATAATTTTTTGGAGAACAAAGACTTCGCAGGGAAAGAATCTTAAATGAACCGTACCTGGGCACGGTTCATGACTAGTTAAGTTATATGATATTTATAACCTTATTTTATCTTCTCTTATTTTTTCAGTTGAAGATGTCAATTTCCCGTTACAAAGGATATTTTTTCGACTTTTTTGAGGTCAAGACTATTTTTCCACATTTTTGGGAAGTTATAGACCCTTTTATTAAACGATTTGATTTTTAGGCCTAATTTTAATTCTCATATTTTTCATTGAAGATGTCGATCGCCCGGTTCCAACTAACATTTTTGCGGATTTTACGCTATTTTCTAAATTTTCTGCATGATTTGAATTTTTATATTAAATGATATGATTTTTGTAGACTAATTTTGTCTTCTCTGATTTTTTAGTTGAAGATGTCGATCTCCCTGTTCCAACAGCCATTTTTGCGGATTTTTCTAAATTTGGAACTATTTTCAATAGTTTATTTAAGATATGGACATTTTTATTAAATGATATGATTTTTATTGCCTAAATTTGTCTTCTCTTATTTTCCAGTTGAAGATGTCGATCTTTTATTAAATGATATGATTTTAAGCCTAATTTTGTCTTCTCTTATATTCCAGTTGAAAAAGGTGATCTCTCGTTTTCAACGAACATTTTTGTGGATTTGTCTGACCTCCGGGCTATTTTCTACATAATTGGAAGATATGTATCATTTTATTAAATGATATGATATTTTGGCCTAATTTTGTCTTATCTTATTTTTTTCAATTGAAGATGGCGATCTTCCGGTTCCAACAGAAATTTTAGCAGATTTTTTTGATATTAAGCATTTTATTAAATTATATGATTTTTTGACCTTATTTTGTCTTCTCTTATTTTTCTGTTGAAGATTGTGATCTTTCAGTTCCAGTTGACATTTTTGCGGATTTTTCTGAGCTCCAGGCTACTTTCTACATTTTATTAAAGACATGGATCTCATTATTAAATGACAAGATTTTTATAGCCTAATTTTGTCTTCTCATATTTTTCAGTTGAAGATGGCGATCTCCAGGTTCCAAAAGACATTTTTGCGGTTTTTTCTTAGCTTTATACTTTTTTCAACATATTCTGGAAGATATGAATCTTTTTAATAAATGATATGATTTTTTGGTCCAATTTTGTCTTATCTTTTTTGGCTGAAGATGGCTATCTCACGGTTCCAATGGACATTTGTGCGTATTTTTATGAGCTCGATGCTATTTTCTATTTTTTTTTATAGAAGATATGTATCTTTTTATTAAATAAAATGATTTTTGACCTAATTTGGTCTTCTCTTATTTTCCATTTGGTGGTGGCGATTTCCGGTTTTCAACAGACATTTTTTCAGATTTTTCTGAACTACGAGGCATTTTCTGCATTTTCTGTTTGATATGAATCTTTATATTAAATGATATGATTTTTATATCCTAATTTTGTCTTCTCTTATTATTCAGTTGAATATGGCGATCCCCTGGTTCTAAAGGACATTTTTACCGATTTTTCTGAGCTCGGGGCTATTTTTCTACATTTTTGGGAAGTTATGGATCTATGTATTAAATGATATGATTTTTGACCTAATATTTTCTTCTATTTTTTTCAGTTGAAGATGGCAATCTCCCCGTTCCAACGAATATTTGTGCGGATTTTTCTGAGCTCAAGGCTATTTTCTTCATTCCGGAATGTTGTGTATCTTTTTATTAAATGATATGATTATTATAATCTAAGTTTGTCTTCTCTTATTTCTTTAGTTGAAGATGGCGATCTCCGGGTTCCAACAGACATTTTTGCTTATTTTTTGAGCTAGGTGCTATTTTCTACATTTTATGGAAGATATAGAACTTTTTATTAAATAATATGATTTTTATAGCCTATATTTGTCTTCTCTTATTTTTTTCAGTTGAAGATGTCGAATTCTCGATTCAAACGGACATTTTTGAAGATTTTTCTTAGCTTGAGGCTATTTTTCTACATTTTCTTGAAGATTTGTATCTTTTATGAATTTATGATTATTTTGGCCTAATTTTGTCTTCTTTTTTTACTTTAAAGATGGCGATCTCCTTGTTCCAATGGGCATTTATGCGGATTTGTTTTGAGCTACGTGTTATTTTCTATATTTTTTGTATAATATGAATTTCTATATTAAATGATCTGATTTTTATAACTTAATTTCATCTCTTATTTTTCAGTTGAAGATGGTGATCTCTTGGTTCCAAGTGACATTTTTGTAGATTTTTTTGAGCTTGGGGCTATTTTTCTATATTTTCGAGAAGTTATGGATCTTTTATAAAATGATATGAATTTTCGGCCTAATTTTGTCTTCTCGTATTTTTGAGATGAAGACGGCGATCTCCGGGTTCAAACTGACATGTTTGCAAATTTTCTAAGTTCGGAGCAATTTTCTACATTTTATGGAAGATATGGATCATTTTATTTAATGACATGATTTTGGCCTAATTTTGTCTTCTCTTATTTTTCCGTTGAAGAAGGCATTCGCTCGGTTCCTACGAATAATTTTACGGATTTTTTTGATGTCGATGCTATTTTCTACATTTTCAGGATGATATGGATGTTTTTATTATATAATTTTGTTTTAAAGCCTAATTTTGTCTTCTCTTATTTTTCAGATTAAGATGGCGTTCTCCCAGTTCCAAGGACATTTTTGCAGTTTTTTCTTAGCTACTGGCTGTTATCTAAATTTTTGTAAGATATGTCTCTTTAAATTAAAAGATATGATTTTTCTAGCGTAATTTTGCCTTCTCTTATTTTTCAGTTGAAGATGCAAACAGATATTTGTGCAGATTTTACTTAGCTCGGAGCTATTTTCTTTATTTTCTGAAAGATATGCATCTTTTTTAGTTAAAAGATATAACTTTTTCCTAATTTTGTCTTCTCTTATTTTTCAATTGAGGATATCGATCTCTCTGTTCCAACAAACATTTTCGTGGATTTTTCTGAGCTCGGGGCTATTTTCAGTTGCTGCCCGCCACTGCAGGCGGCAGCGGTTCCGCACGCCGCTGCGAGCGACGGCGGTTCCGCACGCCGCTGCGAGCGGCGGCAGTTACCGCCCGTCGTTGTAGGCGGTGGCAAGCGACGGCGGTTGCAGTTGCTGCAAGCGGCAGTTCTGCACGCCGCTGTGAGTGGCGGTGGTTGTCGCCCGCCGCTGCAGGCGACAGCAGATGCTGCCGCTTGCAGCGATGGCGACGGCATGTGATCGAGTGGGTTTTACGCGTGCGCAGCTTCCGGCTGCGTGGCGAGGAAGAAATCCCCCTAGGGTTTTGAGATTTTTGGGAAAGTAGATGATATAAATCTGATTTTTATTGGAAAAATCTATTTTTTAGTCTTCAAACGGCCTTTTTTATCGTAAAAAGTTGATTTTTAACAACAAAAACGACGATTTTACATTAAATGGTTGATATAGCATGCAGATCTTAGGAAAAAACCAGATCTATACTAATCAAGACATTGATCCAAGTATTTGGATCTAAACATATGCGCATACAAATTTAGATCTAGGGGATAAAAATTACCTCTAGATCCTACCCTCCGGATCTAGCGACGTTCGGTGAAGGAAGCCCGTTCGCGTCGCGTTCGTCCGTCAGTAGAGGTTCGGCTCAGCATCGAGCGTGCTGATAACGTGTTGTAAACTTGGTGGCTACGAAACCCCTGTATTTATAGTAATATGGTTACATAATGGGTGGATACCCAACACACAGATGGGCCTCCAAAAGCCTGTTTATAACAATATTTATATTTATTAATTGATAAGATTTTTAAAGCCTAATTTGTCTTCTCTTATTTTCTAGTTGAAGATGGCAATCTTTTGTTGAATGATATTTTAGCTTAATTTTGTCTTCTTTTATATTTTAGTTGAAAATGGCAATCTCTCAGTTCCAACGGACATTTTTGCAGATTTTTCTGACCTCTGGACTATTTTCCACATTATTGGCCTAATTTTGTCTTCTCTTATTTTTCAGTTGAAGATGGCGATCTCTCGATTCCAACGGACGTTTTTGTGGATTTTTGAGATCTGTGCTATTTTCTTTATTTTATGAAAGAAGAGGATCTTTTAAAGAATGATATGATTTTTATTGCATATATTTGTCTTCTCTTATTTTTTTCAGTTGAAGATGGCGATCTAACATTTCAACAGAAATTTTTGCTGATTTTTCTTTGTTTGGGACTATTTTTCTTTCTTTTCTGGAAGATATGCATATTTTTATTATTTGATAAGTTTTTGGCCCAATTTTTTCTTCTCTTTTTTCAATTGAAGATGGCGATCTCCCGGTTCCAATTTACATTTGTGCGGATTTTTTTAGCTCTCGGCTATTTTCTACTTTTTCTATAAAATAAGAATCTTTATATTAAATGAGATGATTTTATAGCCTAATTTTGTCTTCTCATATTTTTCAGTTGAAGATAGCGATTTCCCGGTTTCAACGGACATTTTTGCGGATTTTTCTGAGCTTGGGTCTATTTTTCTACATTTACGGGAAATTATGGATCTTTTTATTAAATGATATAATTTTTTATCCATTATTTATCTTCTCTTATTTTTTATCAGTTGAATATGGAGATCTACCAGTTCCAACAGACATTTTTAGCGGATTATTCTGACCTCAGGGCTATTTGCTAAATTTTCTTGAAGATATGGATATTTTTATCAAATGATTTGATTTTTGGCCTAATTTTGATTTCTATTATTTTTCAGTTGAAGATAGCAATCTTCCGGTTCCAACGAATATTTTTACAGATTTTTCTGAGCTCAATGTTATTTTCTATATTTTATGCAAGATATGTATCTTTTATTAAATGAGAGGATTTTTATAGCCTACATTTTTCTTCTCTTATTTTTTCAAGTGAAGAGGCGATCTACTGGTTCCAACAGACATTTTTGCGAACTTTTCTTAGCTTGAAACTATTTGTCCACATGTTCTGTAAGATATGTATTTTTTTAATGAAATGATACGATTTTTTTGGCCTAATTGTGTTTTCTGTTTTTAGTTGAAGATGACGATCTCTCTGTTCAATCGGACATTTTTGTAGATTATTCTGATCTCAAGCCTATTTTCTAAATTTTTTGGAAGATATGCATATTTTTTATTAAATGATAAGATTTTTGGCCTAATTTTGTCTTCTCTTATTTTTCAGTTGAAGTGGGGATCTACCGATTCCAACGAAATTTTATGTCGATTTTTTGCAGCTCAGTGCTATTTTCTATATTTATGTAAGATATGGATATTTTTATTCAATGATATAATTTATATATCCTTTATTTGTCTTCTCTTATTTTTTGTTAAATATGGCGATCTACCAGTTCCAACGTACATTTTTACTGATTTTTCCTATCATGTGGCTATTTTTCTACATTTTATGGAACATATGATCATTTTATTAAATTATATGAATTTTTGACCAAATTTTGTCTTCTTTATTTTTCAGTTTAGGATGGCGTTCTCCTAGTTCCAACGGACATTTTTGTGGATTTTTTGAACTAGATGCTATTTTCTATATTTTCTGGAAGTTAAGGGTCCTTTTTATAAATAATATTATTTTTGGCCTAATTTTGTCTTCTCATATTTTTCAGATGAAGATGGTGATCTCCGGGTTCCAATTGACATTTTTGCGGAAATTCTAAGTCCGGTGCAATTTTTCTGTATTTTATGGAAGATGTGGATCATTTTATTAAATGATATGATTTTTGGCCCAATTTTGTCTTCTCTTATTTATTAGTCAAAGATGGCATTCTCTCTGTTCCAATGGATATTTTTGTGGATTCTTTTGACCTAGGGCTATTTTCTACGTTTTCTACAAGATATGGATCTTTTTATTATATAATTTGATTTTTAGCTTTATTATGTTTTCTCTTATTTTTCACATTAAGATGGCGATGTCTCGATTCCAACAGACATTTTTTTCGGTTTTTCTGAGCTATTGGCTATTTTCTAAATTTTCTGTAAGATTTGTATCTTTAAAATAAACGATATGATTTTTATAGCCTAATTTTATTTTCTCTAATGTTTCAATCGAAGATGGTGATCTCCTGGTACAAATAAACATTTTTGCGGATTTTACTTAGCTCGGATCTATTTTCTCTATTTTCAGGAAGATATGCATCTTTTTGTTAAATGATATGATTTTTTGCCTAATTTTGTCTTCTCTTATTTTTTAAATGAAGATAGCAATCTCTCTGTTTCAACGGATATTTTTGCAGATTTTTCTGAGCTCGTGGCTATTTTCTGCATTTTCTGTATGATATGGATCATTTTATTAAATGATAAAAATTTTGGCCTTATTTTATCTTCTCTTATTTTTTTAGTTGAAGATGGCGATCTCCCTGTTCCAATGGGTATTTTTGGGGATTTTTCTATGCCCAGGGCAATTTTCTATATTTTATTGAAGATATGGATCTTTTTATTAAATGATATGATTTTTTGCCTAATTTTGTCATCTCTTATTTTTCAATTGAAGATGGCGATCTTCAGGTTCCAGTGGACATTTTTGCGAATTTTTTTCAGCTCGGGACTATTTTTTACATTTCCAGGAAGTTATGGATCTTTTTATTAAATGATATGATTTTTTGGCCTAAATTTGTCTTCTCCTATTTTCAGTTGAAAATGGAGATCTTTCGGTTCATACAGACATTTTTGTAGATAATTTTGACCTCGAGGCTATTTTCTAAATTTTCTTGAAGATATGGATATTTTTATTAAATGGTATGACTTTTGCCTAATTTTGTCTACTCTTATTTTTCAGTTGAAGATGTCGATCTTCCGTTCCAACGAAAATTTTTGCAGATTTTTCGAAGCTCGGTGCTATTTTCTATATTTTATGGAAGATATGAATTTTTTATTAAATGATACGATTTGTATATCCTACGTTTTTCTCTTATTTTTTCAGTTGAATATTGCGATATACCGGTTCCATCGGATATTTTTATTGATTTTTGTTAGTATGGGGCTATTTTTAATTATTTTATAGAAGATATGGATCATTTTATTAAATGATAAGATTTTTTGGCCTAATGTTGTCTTCTATTATATTTCTGTTGAAGATGGAGTTCCCATGGTTTCAACGGAGATTTATGCAGATTTTTTGGCCTTAAGGCTATTTTCTACATTTTCTACAAGATTTGGATCTTTTTATTAAATAATAAGATTTTTTGGCCCAATTTTATTATCTTCTCATATTTTTCAGATGACGATGACGATCACACAGGTCAAACAGATATTTTTTCGGATTTTTCTAAGCTCCGAGCTATTTTCTTCATTTTCTATAAGATATAAATATTTAGATTAAATGATATAAATTTTATAATCTAATTTTTGTTTTCTCTTACTTTTCAGTTGAAAATGGTGATCTCTCGGTTCCAACAGACATTTTTGCATATTTTTCTGAGCTCGGGGCTATTTTCGACATTTTATTGAAGATATTGATCTTTTTATTAAATGATATGATTTTTATCCTAATTTTGTCTTCTTTTATTTTTCACTTGATGATGTCGATCTCCCGCTTCCAACAGACATTTTTGCATATATTTCTGAGCTTGGGACTATTTTCTACATTTTCGGTAAGTTATTGAGCTTGTTATTAAATGACATGATTTTTTGGCCTAATTTTGTCTTTTCTTTTTTCAGTCGAAGATGGTGATATCCCAATTCCAATGGACATTTGTGTATATTTTCTAAGATTCGGGCTATTTTCTAATTTTTTTCTGGAATATATTGATTTTTATATTAAGTGATATGATATTTATAGCCTTATTTTGCCTTCTCTTATTTTTCAATTGAAGATGGCGATTTTCTGGTTCCAAATGATATATTTGCGGCTTTTTTGAGCTCAAGTCTATTTTTCTACATTTTTGGAAAGGTATAGATCTTTTTATTAAACGATATGATTTTTAGGCCTAATTTTGATTCTCATATTTTTTCATTGAAGATGGCAGTAGCCCGGTTCCACTGACATTTTTGCGGATTTTACAAGCTCCAGGCTATTTTCTAAATTTTCTGTAAGATATGAATCTTTATATTAAATGATATGATTTTTGTGGACTAATTTTGTCTTCTCTGATTTTTTAGTTGAAGATGTCGATATCCCTGTTCCAACAGCCATTTTTGTGGATTTTTCTAAATTCGGAACTATGTTCCATAGTTTATTTAAGATATGGATATTTTTATTAAATGATACCATTTTATAGACTACGTTTTTCTTCTTTTATTTTTAAGTTGAATATGTAGCTCTTCCGGTTCCAACAGAAATTTTTGCGGAAATTTCTGAGCCATGAGTTATTTTCTATATTTTCTATAATATATGGATATTTATACTAAATGATATAATTTTTATGGCCTAATTTTGCCTTCTCTTATTTTTTCAGATGAAGATAGCGGTCTCTCAGTTCCAATGTATATTTTTACGGATTTTTCTGAGCTCTGCTCTATTTTCTATATTTTCCGTAAGATATTGATCTTTTTATTAAATGATATGATTTTTATGGCCTAATTTTGTCTTCTCTTAATTTTTAGTTGAAAAGGACGATCTCCCGTTTCCAACGGAATTTGTTTTGCGTATTTTTCTAAGGTTGGGGCTATATTCTATATTTTTTGGAAAATAAGGATCTTTATATTAATTGATGTGATTTTTGTTGCCTAGTTTTGTCTTCTCTTATTTTCCAGTTGATGATGGAGATAATTTTATTAAATGATATGATTTTTTGGCCTTATTATGTCGTCATTTATATTTCGGTTGACGATGGCGATCTTTCGGTTCAAACGGATATTTTTACAGATTTTTATGAGCTCCGGTCTAATTTCCACATTTTCTGGAAGATATTGATCATTTATTAAATGATATCAGAGAAGACAAAATTAGGCCAAAAAATGTCCGTTGCAACCGAGAAATCGCCATCTTTAACTGAATTATAAGAGAAGATAAAATTTGGAACCAAAAAATCACCATCTTCATCTATAAAAATGTCGGTTGTAACCAGGATATTGCGATCTTCAACTAGTAAGATTTGTATACATCATTTTCTGAGCTTGTTGCTATTTTCAACATTTTATGAAAGATATCGATCTTTTTATTAATTGATAGGTTTTTATAGCCAAAATTTGTCTTCTCTTATTTTCCAATTGAAGGTAGCGATCTTTTTATTAAATGAAATGATTTTTTGCCTAATTTTCTCTTCTCTTATATTCCAATTGAAGATGGCGATCTGCCAGTTCCAATAGACAATTCTGCGGATTTTTTGAGCTCCGGGCTATTTTCCACTTTTTTGGAAAATTTGTATCATTTTATTAAATGATATGATTTTTTTACCTAAGTTTGTCTTCTCTTATATTTCAGTTGAAGATGGCGATTTCTCGGTTCCAACTGACATTTTTGCGGATTTCTCTGAGCTTCGGGCTATTTTCACTTTTTTGGAAGATACGTATTATTTTATTAAATGATATGATATTTTGGCCTAATTCTGTCTTTTATTATATTTCGGTTGACGATCGCATCTCTCGGTTCTAACGAACAATTTTTGCAGACTTTTCTGAGCTTGGGGCTATTTTGTACACTTTCTGGAAGATAAGAATATTTGTGTTAAATGGTATGATTTTTATATTCTAATTTTCTCTTCTCTTTTTTCCGTTGAAGATGGCGATCTCTCAATTCCAACGAATAGTTTTGTGGATTTTTCTGAGCTCCATGCTATTTTGTATGTTTTATTAAAGATATGGATCTCTTTTTCAATTGACAAGATTTTTGTTGCCTAATTTTGTCTTCTCATATTTTTCAGTTGAATATGGCGATCTTCCGGTTCAAACGGACATTTTTGCAGATTTTTCTTAACTTTGGTCTTCTTTCTACATTTCATTGAAGATATGAATCTTTTTATTTAATGATATGATTTTTTGGCCTAATTGTGTCTTCTCTTTTTTAGTTGAATATTGCGATCTCCTGGTTTCAACGGACATTCTTGCAGATTTTTCTGAACTCGGTGCTATTTTCTACATTTTATGGCAGATATGTATCTTTTTATAAAATGATATGGTTTTGGCCTAATTTTGTCATCTTTTTTAGTTGAAGATGGCGATCTCCCGGTTCCAACGGATATATTTTTTGGATTTTTCTGAGCTCCGAGCTATTTTCTACATTTCTGTATGCTATGAAAATTTATATTAAATGATATGATTTTTATAACCTAATTTTGTCTTCTCTTATTTTTCAGTTGAAGATGTTGATCTCCTGGTTCCAACAGACATTTTTTTTATTTTTCTGATCTCGGTGCTATTTTTCTATATTTTCAGGAAGTTATGGATATTTTTATTAAATGATAGGATTTTTGACCTAATTATTTCTTCTATTATTTTTTCAGTTGAAGATGGCGATCTCCCTGTTCCAACGGACATTTTTTTGCGGAATTTTCTGACCTCCAGACTATTTTCCACTTTTTTGACAGATATGTATCATTTTATTAAATGATATGATTTTTTGGCCAAAATTTGTCTTCTTTTATTTTTCAGTTGATGATGGCGATCTCCCGGTTCTAACAGATATTTTTACAGATTTTTCTGAGCTCGGGGCTAGTACATATTCTTGAAGATAAGAATATTTATATTAAATGATATGATTTTTATATCCTAGTTTTTTCTTCTCTTATTTTTCATTTGAAGATGGCGATCTCCCAGTTCCAACGGACATTTTTGCGGATTTTTTTGGGCTCTAGGCTATTTTCTACTTTTTATTAAAGATATGGATCTCTTTATTAAATGACAAGATTTTTGTAGCCTAATTTTGTCTTCTCATATTTTCCAATTGAATATGGCGATCTCCTAGTTCCAACAAATTTTTTTGCATATTTTTCTTTGCTTTGGGCTTTTTAATACAATTTCAGCAATATATGAGTCTTTTTATTAAATGATATGATTTTTTGGCCTAATTTTGTCTTTTCTTTTTTTCAGTTGAATATTGTGATCTACCAGTTCCAACGGACATTTGCGCGGATTTTTCTGAGCTCGATGCTATTTTCTACATTTTACGGTAGATATGTATATTTTTATAAAACGATATGATTTTTGGCATAATTTTGTCTTCTTTTATTTTTTTGTTGAAGATGGCGATTTCCCAATTCCCAGGGACATTTTTTCAGATTTTTCCGAGTTCTGATCTATTTTCTATATTTTTTGTATGATTTGAATCTTTATATTAAATGAAATGATTTTTATAACCTAATTTTGTCATTTCTTATTATTTAGTGGACGATGGCGATCTCCTGGTTCTAATGGATATTTTTATCGATTTTTCTTAGCTCAGGGCTATTTTTCTACATTTTTGGAAAGTAATGGATATTTTTATTAAATGATTTGATTTTTGACCTAATTTTTCTTCTCTTATTTTTTTCAGATGAAGATGGCAATCTCCCAGTTTCAACGAATATTTTTGCAGATTTTTTTGAGCTCCAGGATATTTTCTACATTTTGGGAAAGTTATAGATCTTATTATTAAATGATATGATTTTTATAGCCTAATATTATCTTTTATTTTTCAGTTGAAGATGGCGATCTTTTGGTTCCAACTGACATATTTGCGTATTTTTTGAGTTCGGTGTTATTTTCTATATTTTATGGAAGATATAGAACTTTTTATTAAATAATACGATTTTTATAGCCTACGTTTGTTGTTCTCTTATTTTTTCGTTGAAGATGGCGATCTCCCGGTTTCAACAGATATTTTCACGGATTTTTCTACATTTTCCAGAAGTTACACATCTTTTTTTGAAATGATATGATTTTTGGCCTTAATTTGTTTTCTCTTTTTTAATTTGAAGATGGCGATCTCCTGGTTCCAATGGACATTTGTGCGGATTTTTTCGATCCCTGGACTATTTTTTATATTTTTGTATAATATAAATCTTTATATTAAATGATATGATTTTTAACCTAATTTGTCATCACTTTTTTAGATGAAGATGGCGATTTCCCGGTTCCATGGGACATTTTTGCGGATTTTTCTGAGCTCCGCGCTATTTTTCTACATTTTTGAAGTTATGAATTTTTGTTAAATGTTAAGATTTTTATATCCTACGTTTTTCTTCTCTTATTTTTTTAGTTGAATATTGCGATATACCGGTTCCAGCAGACATTTTTACTGATTTTTGTTAGCTTTGGGTTATTTTTCTTCATTTTATGGAAGATATGGATCATTTTATTAAAGGATATGATTTTTTGTCCTAATGTTATCTTCTCTTATTTTTCAATTGAAGATGTCATTCTCAGTGTTCCAACGGAGATGTTTGCAGATTTTTTGAATTAAAGGGTATTTTCTACCTTTTCTGGAAGATATGGATCTTTTTATTAAATAATATGATTTTTGGCCTAATTTTATCTTCTCATATTTTTCTGATAAAGATAGCGATCTCCCGGTTTCAACGGACATTTTTGTATTATTTTCTGAGCTCCAGTCTATTTTCAACATTTTCTGTAAGAAATGTATCTTTAGATTAATGATATTATTTCTATAGCCTAATTTTGTCCTCTCTTATTTTTCAGTTGAAGATGGCGATCTCCTGGTTCCAATGGGCATTTTTATGGATTTTCTGAGCACGGTGTTATTTTCTACATTTTATTGAAGAAATGGCTCTTTTTTATTAAATGATATGATTTTTGTAGCCTAATTTTGTCTTCTCTTATTTTTCACTTGAAGTTGACGATCTCCCGCTTTCAACAAACAATTTTGCTGATATTTATGAGCTTGGGACTATTTTTCTACATTTTCCGGAATTTATGGATTTTTTATTAATTGATATGATTTTTCGGTCTAATTTTGTCTTCTCTTTTTTTAGTTGAAGATGGAGATATCCCATTTCCAACAGACATTTGTGCGGATTTTTCTGAGTTCCGGGCTATTTCTAAATTTTTTTATATGATATGGATTTTTACATTAAATGATATGATTTTTATAGCCTAATTTTATCTTCTCTTATTTTTCAATTGAAGATGCGATTTCCTGGCTCCAACGGATATTTTTGCGGATTTTTCTGAGCTCGGGGCTATTTTTCTACATTTTCAAGAACTTATAGATCTTTTCATTAAATGATATGATTTTTAGGCCCAATTTTGTCTTCTTTCATTTTTTTCGTTAAATATGGCAATCGCCTAGTTCCAACAGACATTTTTGCGGATTTTTCTGTGCTCCAGACAATTCTAAATTTTCTGTAAGATTTGAACTTTTATATTAAATGATATGATTTTTATAACCTAATTTTGCCTTCTCTGATTTTTTAGTTAAAGATGTGCTCTCCCGTTTCGAACGGCCATTTTTCCTGATTTTTCTAAACTCGAAACTATTTTTCTGCAGTTTATTGAAGTTATGGATCCTTTTATTAAATGATATGATTTTTATGGACTAAGTTTGTCTTCTCTTATTTTTCAGTTGAATATGGCAATCTCCCGGTTCCAACAGAAAATTTTGCGGAAGTTTTTGAGCTCTGGGCTATTTCTACATTTTCTGTAAGAAATGGATCTTTATATTAAATAATATGATTTTTATGGCCTATTTTTGTTTTCTCTTATTTTTCAGCTGAAGATGGCTATCTCCCGGTTCCAACGGAATTTATTTCGTATTTTTCTGAGTTCTAGGGTATTTTCTGGAAGATGTAGATATTTATATTAAATGATATGATTTTTATGGCCTAATTTTTCTTCTCTTATTTTTCAGGTGAAGAGACGATCTCTCGTTTCCAACAGATATTTTGCGGATTTTTCTGAGCATGTGGCTATTTTCTTTATTTGCTGGAAGATTATGAAATTTATATTAATTGATATGATTTCTGCTGCCTAATTTTGTCTTCTCTTATTTTCCAGTTGATGATGGCGACCTTTTAATTAAATGATATAATGTTTTCGCCTTATTTTGTCTTATCTTATATTTGGATTGAAGATGGCGATATCCCGGTTCTAACGAACATTTTTGCGTATTTTCCTGAGCTCCAGACTATTTTTCACATTTCTGGAAGATATGGATCGTCTTATTAAATGATATCAGAGAAGACAAAATTACGCCAAAATGTCCGTTGAAACAAAGAAATTGCCGTCTTCAACTGAAATATAAGAGGAGACAAAATTCGCAACCAGGAAATCGCCATCTTCATCTTTAAAAATGTCTGCTATAACCAGGATATCGCCATCTTCAACTGATAATATTTTTATATATCATTTTCTTAGCTACTTATTATAAAAGATATGGATCTTTTTATTAATTGATATGATTTTTATGGCCTAAATTTGTCTTCTCTTATTTTCAAGTTCAAGATGTCGATCTTTTTATTAAATGATATGATTTTTTGGTCTAACTTTGTCTTCTCATATATTACAGTTGATGGCGATCTCCCGGTTTCAACGAAAATTTCTGCAGATTTTTCTGAGCACGGGGCAATTTTCTAGATTTTATTGACGATATGTGTCATTTTATTAAAGGACTAGTCATAACCCGTGCCCGCGGGCACGGTTCATTTAATATTTTCCCCCGCAAAATCTTTGTTCCCCAAAAAATTATTTTCACAGCCAAAATTGCGCGGAACAACAAATTAGCGCAAAAATATTTAGCGGCATATGCACATTCGACGTGGAATAACAAACACGACCATTCGACACTGAATAATAAATTCGGCGTAGGTGCCATCGGGGTGGAACAACAAATTTGACAGGGACGCCTTTGGTGCAAAACAACAAGTCGGTGTAGAACAACAAATTCAATGCGGAACAACAAATTAGCGAAAAAAATTTAGCCGGCGCCTTTTGGTTCCCCTCAAAATTTAGTCATAACCCGTGCTCGTAAGGCACGGTTCATTTAAGATATTTTCCCCTCAAAATGTTTGTTCCCCCAAAAAATAAAGCATAATAATTGATATTTAGTTCTCTCATAAAGTTTAATTCCCCAAAATTTATTTCCCCCAGAGAATTTAGTCCCCTCAATTTTAGTTCCCTACAAAATTTAGAGCATAACCCGTGTCGTTCGGCACATTTCATTTATAATATTCCCTCTCAAAATCTTAGATCCCCTAATTTTTTTGATGTATCGGTACAAAGATCGCCTAATTTTAAATGTACAATAATAAGTAAATCGCAATAATTGTTATTTAGTTCATCCAAAATTTAGTTCCCTGACAATTTTTGGTCCCCTCAAAATTTAGTTTACGTCAAAGGATTTAGTTCCCACAAATATTTTAGTTTCACGCACACAATTTAGTTCCCTCAAGATTCAAACCATGCACTAAGGGCATTGTTCATTTAAAATATTGTGACCCTCTAAATCTTGGATCCCCTAATTTTCAACGAACAATAATAATTAATGCAAAATTATTTGTATTTGGTTCAACTAAAAATGTTGTCCTCCCAAAATTTAATTCCCATGTACTTTTAACATATTCTCCCCTCAAAACGCTGCATAACATCAATAATTAAAGCGTAATAATTGTTATTTAGTTCATCCCAAAATTTTTAGTTTCTCCCCAAAATTTCATTCCCTTCAGATTCAATTTCCCCCAAAATTTAGTTTGCCGAGGGAATTTAGTTCAAGATTTGTTTTGTGATTGCTCAAAAATTTGTCAGTGTTCACCTTGTATTTTTTAGTATAATTATTTCATATCACAGTAATGTTCATCATGCTTGCCGTCCAGTGTTCATGATGGATCCCTCTACCAGCATGATCATAGTTGTCGCTCTAGCCAATTCTGTAACGAATTGGATCAATGCGCTTGTGTTGGCATTTTATGTCAGGTTATTAAATGAATGTAACAGTGAATGGAATAAATTCTCAAAGGAAGCTTCATGCGATACTCTTAGCGCTAGTGTTGGCATTATTACGTCACAAAATCCCTTATTAATTACATTACAAAAATGCTAGTAAAATGTCAATAAAAAAAATGAATGCAAAAAAGATGCATGTATGGCTGTCCAATTCTATCTGTTTTTTCTTCTTGTTTCCCCCCTTATTTTAGCCCAATCGTGCGAGATAGAAGAAATGATAATAATTGAACCAGTGCCTCTTCAAATAAAAGTCCCTACACAAAACATGCAAATGTGGTAATAGATCTAAAAATATAAAGAAAGGGATAAGTTAAAAAATACAACGATGACTAAACAAAACAAAACAAAGCTAAACTCTATTCCAAGAATGTGTTGCTTGGTGTTGCATACAATGTAGTGAAGGCATGCTAATATCATATGGTCATACATTAAGTTCAGAGTATCGCATGTCTAGTCGTCGTTCTTTCACATTATGGATCTATTAATTTAAGGAACAATTTTTTCACAACAATATGTTTATATAAACATATGATAAACTTTGAATATGATTGATATAGAGATCCAATGATGCCAAAGATGTTCGCAGACATTTGAAAAACAATTGCGAGTAATGTTTCATTACATGTCCTTAATGGAAAATGAACTGCATGCACATAAGAATAAATGATACTAATAACCAATACTATCTTTCTCTCATTATATTCGCAAATGAAAAGATGAAAACCCCCAATACTATCTCTATCTCATTATATTAGCAAATACATTGCATGCATAGAAGAAAGCCTTTCAGACATTGTTGTTGCCAATGAGGAGCACATCCTTGTACGGCATGTCGATAATGGGTGGCTGAGCCCTAGGCTTCTCCGGTGGCTGCCGTCACCTGTTGTCCTCAAGGATTAAGGGAACCTTTCCATCTCTTTCTCTAATCAGCCTTTCCAGTGCCCCTCCTTGAAGTTTCTCCAACTGGCCCCGATCCATTTGCTACACTTTGAACACCTTTACTACATTTAGCAAACCAAAAATAGCAAGCTCTTGAATATGCATAACCAAACTGATCGGGGAGTTAAATATAGAAAAAATGATAGGTGACTTAAATGAGTAAACAAAAACATCACAATATACTCTATTTCAAACTTTCATTCTTCAAAAATAGTGATCTTTTAGCTATAAAACCAAATGACTAACTTCAGTTATAATTGACAAAACAAATATTAAATATAGGATACCATGTGCTAATTCAAAATCTCATCCTCACCTGAAGCGTATAAACTATGAAATGCTTTAAGAGAATTTCTAGTGAAGAACGATATATACACTACAATCAGCTAAACAAACCATAGAGCGAAAAAACAGTTTTTTCCTTCAAAAATCTGAAGCCAACCCAACAAAGCCATAAAGCTGACTAATTCATTTAGAGGATTCATAGAAGAAAGGAGACATACCAAAAGAGACTGATCCCCCCTAACTACTGAGATTATGCTTCCCTATGAGAATAGCATTTTACAGTTTGCCTTCAAGAAAATCTAATCATCAAGAATAAAGAGCACTTGAAACAATGAATAGCATTTGATGCCATGCTAGAATCACAAAGTATAGATTTTATTGATTCTAAACAAAGAGAAAAACCAAGAGTAAAGGCTTGGCTTGGTCTCAATGGGTCAAAACCATTGAATCAATGAAGCTAGTGAAAGTTTATTCTGTAAATCAAACTCTCAGAAATATATCGCAATGAAACGCAGAACCCATTATCATAAACAGGAAGCATTTTGATAGGATGTTTTTTCATATGTACCTTGGTTTCATCATTAGTTGAGTTCTGAGGGGCATGAGATAGGTACTGAACTTTAAGACGTGGATCATTACAACAGACTATACTGCTATCCGCTGTTGTAATTTCAAATGGAAACAATAAAAGCTTCTTTTTTAATGAGACGTGTGTATATGCACATTATACGTACAATGTATTGCTTTCTAAATCCTACTCAATTTAAGACAACCATCATGAATTATAAAACTCATATGTGAAGTATAAAACTCATGTGCAAACATACAAAAAAGAATTTCACCGCAAGTGAACGTCAAGCTTATAATTAGCATATTGACAACTACTTTGCAAATTAACTAAGTTTTTTGAACCAATTGCATGTTTGTTCTTTGAGTAACTACATCATATATCCAACCTGAAACTTTCTCTAAGGCAGTTCCCATTATAGAGAAAATTATGTTGTCAATATTTTGTCACACTTTTGTATTCATACAATAACCAAGCTTTTTGATGCTTGTTCACAGATGATCACATATGACTTAAATGACGGAAGCTGCTTCTGTAAAGATTACACAATTGTTTCTAATTTCAAGTGTTCCGGGAAAAAAGGAGACTCAACAGATCTCACATTAATTGCATCCTTTATTGGTTGACAATAGAATTTATAATGATCTCTCCTCATATTATCATTCTCTCGTCTGATCTCGGCACTCACATTCTGTCCCAAAAAGACACTTTGCTTGATCTATCCGCACTCAAATTCTTAAGGAAAAAAATGTCTTTTGTTAACAAAAAGAAAGGAATTTGGATAAAATTACTACCTGGTGCTTCACATCCCATGGCTTCTTCCCAGAGTGATGTTGGTACTTCTCTACCATCTTTGGTAAGCTAAAAAATGTTGGCAAAAAAGGAATCAAAACCTGGTTCTAAAATCAACTCAACTCGATGTTCTTGTTGCGGTTGTGAGGGAAAAAAATTTCAAACAACTGTGTGAATTTGCAAATTCAGTTGACTATGCATGAAAAAAATTCAAACAAAAATTCACAACAAAAAACACTCAAAAATTCCAAAAAAGGATACATGATAGTTATCTCCCCACCAATCAAGCATATAGAGCGCCATTATGACATTGTACATATGAATCTTTCAGTTGATGGTATTCTCCTTGCCTCCTGCCTACATTGAGATATAGAAAGAGAAACAAACTGTTCTAGAGATAGAAAGACATCGGACCTCTGAGAATTGAGATGAGCTTTGAGTCCAAATTTATATATTTCACCTCTAAAATTTCAGTTTACTACCAAATTTTTCCCCCAAAAGTTAAGTTTCAGTTTACTCATAAAAAATCTCTCACCTCCAAGTTTCAACCATAACCAATTCTCTTCCCTTAAAATGACTATTCGGAAAGCCATTAGGGCATAGCCGCCTAAATGCAATGATAACCCTCGATTCATGAGAGAGACTTTATCCCAAACAGAAAAAGGAATGAAAATTGGCTATGAAGCTTAACACTTGGACTTCAAATTTAAACAAACAAACAAATAGAGAAGGCAATGAAACTTTTATAGCAAACTCTAACCCAAATCTAACAAAAAATGAAAAACAATAAACAAATAATGATACCTTTCAATAATTTGAGGAAAAAGATGTTAGAACCACTGAAATAATTTGAGTCATTTGCGAGATGAGTATTTCAACAAAATTGGGTTAAGGGCGTGTGTAGCAGGCATTAGTGGAGGAATCAAGAACGTGTTGCATAGTATGTGAACGTGCAAGTAGAACCCTACGAAAATATCAATGCTAAAAACAATAACTTCAAATATTAACACAAATTCAAGAAAAACACAAATATCGCATCATTCTCATTCCCATTGGTATCGGTAATATGGATCACTTTGAATCACGAAATGGGTTCTTCCAACTCGAGAATCTACCAAAAGCCAAATAATCAATACAAAAAAATCAAATCTTTTGACAAAAAAACTCATAGGATCACACTTGCCTTCAAATAATCAAACATTGTATCAAAGTTGTCGCCTTTATTAGACCTAGCAGCTTGGATCCACCTCGTTATAAGTGACAATATGCAGTTTAACGACTCCTCATACGGCATCCCGGTAAAATTCAAAAAGTTTAAAAGGGTGAGAGCAGTAGCACCAATACAATTAAATCACATTTTAATTCACCAACGATAAATCAAGCAAAATCCATAATAATTCCCAATGTATAATACAATTTGATAATGTAAATCGAAACTTTTGTACTCACCTACTTCATCCTCTTGTCGGTGATGTGGTTCGAATCAATATCCAACTGGATTTCATCTAGCAATCTCATCCAATATGGAATTTGCTTGATGAAGCCCAATGGTAACCCAAAGTTAAAATGAAGGTATCATAAATGAAGGTAACCTAAACTGTATTTCAACTGGATTTCTACAAAGAAATTAACCAAATGTTAGAGACAATAACTATTTGTGTAGACAATAACTATTTGTGTAACCTAACTCTATTATAAAAACAATAATTAGTTCTGTCACCTAACTCCATCTAATAACGACAACTCCATCTAATAACAACTCCAACGACGACAACTACGTCTACAACCCCAACATCATCCCACAATCTATACACATCATATATATTATTTATAAATATTTTAAAATATTTATTTATAACTACATATAAAAATTAATATTAAGCAGAATAAGATAAATTACTTAATATTTTTTTAAGGGTGATACATCGTTTACTTCTAATATATAATAACTACATCATTAATATAATATAAAATATTTAACTAATAACTCACCCAGAGAGAGTAAAGGAAAAAAGCATTGCTAACACTATGCGGTTCTCGCGAAAACACCCGACCAAATATTTTCGAGGACAATATATAATCATTCCCTGATCGACATATCATGGTTTGCCTCATAACACACAGAGACAAACAGCAAACAAAAATTTTATGTCGTTGTTTATATTGTATTCTTGTAATAAGGCTCATGATCCACCTAAAGGCATCCCATCTTTAATCAAAAAAATAACCATAGAACATAAATATGAAGGGCACAAAATTGTTGCAGAAACATTCCATTTTTGGCAAGAAAATAATGATAACACCAAGTTTCACTCATGCTTTCTCAGACACTCATCATATACACTGATCTCATCTGAAATGAAAAAAAATTAAATGATAGAAGAACTAAGTACACTGATACACTGATCCGAATCAAATCATCCAGTTTTCCATCAAATCCCAATTTTGGTCTTTGACGTCAGTACAACCATGCTTGGCCAAAAATACACTGATAATAGTCTATTAGTTTCATTCTTGCTGATCACGGTATTTACATCCTCTATTGGCAAAAAAAGTATCCAATCTAGTTAAAATGTCATGGACAGGCCGCGGCAGACTGTTTGTCTGCATGTTCATCAAGATTCAACGCAGGTAATAGCTTTTGACAGGACACTTGAATCCATTCAATAAGCTCCAATGCACATACCTCCAGTTCACACACATACGATGCAAGAAAATGAACAAATTATCATACTTTTAGAAATGCTTAAGCTAGTCTTACTTCTTTTTGGGATCATCACCATAAGAAAATGACTATCTTACCACATTCCCGAGCTTAACAGGCTCTTACGTTCTTTCCAGGTACTTCGATATCTTGTAGTCAGTAGATTCCTTGTCCAATGAGGTAAGTGAGCGTGATACATGTAAATACCAATCCAAGTATGGGTATAATAGATAAGTATATTTTATAGCGTATTGACAAAAAAACAATGGAGACGTTAACTCATGCCACTAAAACTTTCTGAGTTGCATAATGGATATTACATCATCAAAATGGGTGTTCGGCAATGAGGTATATGTCGTTAGGGTAAAAACATTGACCAAACTTATGACATTTTGTCATTGTGGCATTAAAGCTAAACTTGGTAGAAAATTGCTAATTAAAAGAGTGTTGTCATAGATCTCCAAAAAGTCTAGATGATGCGTAAGAAAAAGAAACTCTGAAGACAAACCAAGTTCCTAGAGGAATTAATTGGCTAACTTGGTTAAATTTTATTAATCCTTTAAGAAATGGAGATATCAGCCGGTTGGATGGCCAATATCTTCAGTAATTTAAGATAAAAGGTTGGTTTGCAGCAATTTTAGCTTGGGACCTCCTAATAGTGATTTCATCAAGCAATTGTATGTTGATTCTCAATAAGTAACAGGAAATTTTGAATGATGAACTGTGAAACTGTCCTTAATTTATTTGTCTGTGTGTGTGTCACCGGATATGGTTGCGGGCGGGTGGGTGGTTTGAAGAAATTGTCAAATTATTACATTCTCGATGAGATTATTATGATAAATTTCATGCTACTGGCTAGTTCTTAATAAATAACAGAGACACTAATCTATCATTTCTATTAGACAAACAGGTTCGAAACACATGTATCGCATATGCATATGCATGTCAGTATGTATTGGCAACCAGCTTTTTTTATACCAATGAATATGGTCATTCCCTTTGTAAATATTGCTTCTGACAGAGTTTGACTCCGATTTATTTCTTCATTTGTATCAACAACAAAAAAACTTGCCTGAGAAATATTTGAACCTTCATTGTGAACAAAAGAGACTATCCACCCATCATCTTCTTCTCCTCCACACTTTTTAGGAACAAATATTGCTCCTGAACAGAAGTTATTTCGTCCAAAATGGTGATGCTCCACCTTGATATGGTTCACTTGTTTCTCTTCTGCCTGAGTAAGTAATATCAAATATCATGATCTATACCCAACTAAGTAGGCAACTATGAATTATTATGTCAAAAGAAAACATTTTTTAAAACTGTACTTTGAGAAGAATGGATAATTTAATACCTCTGAATTCCTCACATCTGGTTCTTCAAAATAAAACTTTGCTAGACTTCCATATTTGGGCAATGCTACAAAATGAACACAGAATATTATGTATACAATTATTGCCATATAACCATTGGCATAACTCCTGATAAGAACTTATGAAGTTTTAATCTTACTACCACAGATAGAACTTAACAGTGACACGAATCTATCATTTCTATTTGACACACAGGTTCGATACACATGTATCGCATATGCATATGCATGTCAGTATGTATTGGCAAACAGATTTATAATACCCATGAATATGGTCATTCCCTTTATAAATATTGCTTCTAACAGAGTTTGACTCCGATTTATTTCTTCATCTTATCAACAACAAAAAACTTGCCTGAGATATATTTGAACCTTCATTGAGTTTAACTCTGATTTGTTTCTTTTATGCCTGAGTCAGTAATATCAGAAGATGGAGATAGGGGAAATGGAGATAGGGGAAATGAACAAATACAAAGTTCATTGCAAACAATGTTCATTGCACAGCTTGACTCTTCAGAAATGGAGATAGGGGAAATACTGTGAAAATATCCCCTATGAAAAAATACTGGCAGAAATGGATAAATTTATGTCATCTATAATCAAGCTGATTATTCCAAAATAGTCAGCATTTCACACTATTTCGGAAATGGTCAGCATTTCACACTGAGTATTCTAAAATGGATAAATTTCCCCTATATCCTCTATTGAACTGTACAGTATTTCACACTATTTCGGAAAATTAATGATAAGCATGGAAATGTGCATTGTATTAAGGATAATCATTTCACACTGGCAGAAAATTTTCTGCACAGTATTTCACCATATTGAAATGTGCCTTTGTGCCTTTGCCGGGGTTTGAACACAGAACCTAAGGTCCCTTGCGCCAAAGCCTTTGCCGTTGGGGTATAACACAATAGTGTTCACAGATAATAATAGCATCTTTATGTTCTTTTGCCCTGGGCAGCTGCCCAGGGCATTCACTACGTAGCTCCGCCCCTGTTGAAGGCCTAGAGGTTCAAACAAAGGATGTGAGGTGGATCACACCATCACTCAACTACTTGATTGTCATAATTGGAGAAGCATTTTGGGTATGCGTTCTATAATCTTCATACTCCTGTTTATGGATTGTGTTTCCAGAGTAGGAAAAACTTTCAGTCTAATTAATTTACTACTTTGAAATGGAAACCAATGAGGCACTACTCAAGATGCTTGCCAGCTTGGTTTCTGTCCAATTTTGTTGGTTGCCATCTCATTTGGTTGCCATCGCATTTGCCATCTCAATTAGGCAAGTGCATTTGAATGCTGATATTTCATTTGAGCAAACTTGCTTGACATCCATTGATTATTTGATGTGCCATACCAATACTGGTCCTACTAAGATGCTGCCATCTTGGGCAGATATTAGTGTTTGTGGAATTACTGAAGTACCTAAATTTGCTCAATTCTAGATGAATGTGAAACTGAAATTATGTATGTTAAAAAACAACTGCCATTTCATTTGGTTGCCATCTCATTTGGTTGCCATGCATTTGAATGCTGATATTTCATTTGATTATTTGATGTGCCATACCAATACTGAAATTATGTATGTTAAAAAACAACTGCCATCTCATTTGGTTGACATCTCAATTAGGCAAGTGCATTTGAATGCTGATATTTCATTTGAGCAAACTTGCTTGACATCCGTTGATTATTTGATGTGCCATACCAGTACTGAAATTATGTATGTTAAAAAACAACTGCCATCTCATTTGATTATTTCAATTAATGATAAGCATTTCACACTGGCAGAAAATTTGGATATTAATGACAACACATACAAAACATACATACATACAGGCAGCTTGAAAAAATTAATGGATAAAACGGATAAACTGTTCCTAAGAAAACAAAGATCCCAAATGATAAACCGTTCCTAAGAAAATTGCAATGAACTGCTAACCGTTCCTAAGCTGAGAGGGCAACATTATCAATACACACCCCTCGATTCTTGCCCAGTTCGTCGTCTTTCAAGCTCTACATTCCCCTCAATTCTTGCCTCGAACTCATTCTGAAGCAAAGAATCTAAATACAACAAAAACCAAATTCAAAATCGAAACATCAAATTAGGTGGGAAAAAAATTGAACACCTGATATCGTGGAATTGGGCAAGGAGTTGAGAGCATCTTCCAGGGACGTGATTAGTATATAAGCTGGTGCTTAACAGCTGCAAAAAAACACAATTAACATTCAGGTATTCCTTAATCATTGATCATAGTGGAAAAAACACATCCAAGCTACACAATTAATAGCCAAGCTACACAGGCATTTTGTCAAACAGTTTGAAAGCAATACCAAAATCTAACTTAGCTTTAAGAATCGCAATCCCAAAACAGTTTCATTGATGTTGGGGTGAACCTGATCAGATTCGAATCGCAATCAGAAACTCCTGATTGCAGTCGACTGAAGAAAGAAGTCAGAATCTAACTTACCTTTAAGAAGATGTCGACGGTGCGATACAGCCCATCATCCATGACCCGAGCATGATAGTCGCCATCGATTCCCTTTCCCGTCTCCATTTTCTATTCTGTGAATGAGGGGGGATGAAAGTCACGGGCTGTGAATGAGGGGGGATGAAATTTAGCTTTTTCAAATTTTTGGGTTTCCCCCTATAAACATATTTCCCCCCAAAATTTTTGGGTTTCCCCCCAACCCTTATACAAAATTCAAAACCCAATTTCTCATATCCCAATTTCTCACATCTCATATTCAACATACATCAACAAAATGTAATCACCCAAATTCTCTTATACCTTATCCAAATTCTCTTATCCATTTTCTCTTAACCAAAATCTCTTATACAACAACTCTTATCCAATTTCTCTTGATAACATCCCTGTTTTATAATATAGATATGAATGTATGGCCTAATTTAGTCTTCTCATATTTTTAAGTTGAAAATGGCCATCTCCCGGTTCCAACAGACATTTTTACGAATATTTCTGAGTGCAGAGCTCATTTATTCATTTTCTGGGTGATATGTATCTTTTTATTAAATGATATGATTTTTTGGCTAATTTTTTCTTCTCTTATTTTTCAATTGAAGATGGCGATCTACCGGTTCCAACGGACATTTTAGCGTATTTTTCAGTTAAAGATATGAATATTTATATTGATTTTTATAGCTTATATTGTCTTCTCTAATTTTTCAGTTGAAGATGGCGATCTCCCGGTTTCAATGGACATTTTCCTGGGGTTTTCTACGTTTTTTGGAAGTTATGTATCTTTTTATGAAATGATATGATTTTTTGGCCTAATTTTGTCTTCTCCTTTTTAATTTGAAGATGACAATCTCCTTGTTCCAATGGACATTTTTGCGGATTTATTTGAGCTCCTGACTATTTTCTATATTTTTTGTATAATATGAATCTATATACTAAATGATATGATTTTTATAACCTAATTTGTCATCTCTTATTTTTTCAAATGAAGATGGCGATCTTCGGTTCCAAGTGAAATTTTGGCATATTTTTCTGAGCTTGGGGCTATTTTTCTACATTTTTGAAAAGTTATGAATTTTTTATTAAATGATATGATTTTTATATCCTACGTTTTTCTTCTCTTATTTTTTAGTTGAAGATTGCGATCTATCTGTTCCAGTGGACATTTTTGCTGATTTTTTTAGCTTGGGGCCATTTTTCTTCATTTTATGGAAGATGTGGGTCATTTTATTAAAGGATATTTTTTGGCCTAATATTATATTCTCTCTCTTTTTTTCAGTTGAAGATGTCGTTCTCACGGTTCCAACGGAGATTTTTGTGGAGTTTTTTTTGAATTAGAGGCTTTTTTCTACATTTTCTGGAAGATATGGATCTTTTTATTAAATAACATGATTTTTGGCCTAATTTTAGTTTCTCACATTTTTCAGATGAAGATGGCGATCTCTCGGTTCCAACGGACATTTTTGCGGATTTTTCTGACCTCCAGGCTATTTTCAACGTGTTCGGTAAGAAATGTATCTTTAGATTAAATGACATTATTTTTATAGCCTTATTTTGTCTTCTCTTATTTTTCAGTTGAAGATGTTAATTTCCCGGTTCCAACAGACATTTTTGTTGATTTTCCTGAGCTCGATGCTATTTTTCTACATTTTATTTAAGATATTGCTTTTTTATTAAATGATAAGATTTTTGTAGCCTAATTTTGTCTCTCTTATTTTTCACTTGAAGATGACGATCTCCCGCTTCCAACAGACTTTTTTGCTGATATTAATGAGCTTATGACTATTTTTCTACATTTTCGGAAAGTTATGAATCATTTTATTAATTGATATGATTTTTTGGCCTAATTTTGTCTTCTCTTTTGTTCAGTTGAAAATTTGAGATATCCCATTCCAACAGACATTTGTGCAGATTTTTCTGAGTTCTGGGCTACTTTCTTAATTTTCTGTAAGATATGGATTTTATATCAAATAATATGATTTTTATAGCCTAATTTGGTCTTCTCTTATTTTTCAGTTGAAGACGACGATTTCCTGGTTCCAACGGATAATTTTGTGGCTTTTTCAGAGCTTGGGGCTTTTTTTCTACATTTTGGGAAAGTTTAATATCTTTTTATTACTGATATGGTTTTAGGCATAATTTTGTCTTCTCTTATTTTTTTCATTGAAGATGGCGATTGCCCGGTTCCAACAGGCATTTTTGCAGATTTTCTGAGCTCCGGGCAATTCTAAATTTTCTGTAAGATATGAATATGTATATTACATGATATGATTTTTATATCCTAATTTTGTTTTCTCTAATTTTTCAGTTGAAGATGTCGATCTCCCGATTCCAACGACCATTTTTCCGGATTTTTCTAAACTCGAAACTATATTCTACAGTTTATTGAAGATATGGATCTTTTTATTAAATGATATGATTTTTATAGACTAAGTTTGTATTCTCTTATTTTTTTCAGTTGAATATGGTGATCTTCCGATTCCAATGGACATCTTTGTGCATTTTTCTGAGCTATGCGCTATTTTCTACATTTTCTGTAATTTTATTAAAAGATATCTGTAATTTTATTAAATGATATGATTTTTATGGCCTAATTTTGTTGTCTTTTATTTTTCAGTTGAAAATGGCCATCTCCGGGTTCGAACAGACATTTTTGCAAATTTTTCTGAGCATAGAGCTTATTTATAACTTTTCTTATGATATGTATCTTTTTATTAAATGATATGATTTTTTTGGATAATTTTGTCTTCTCTTATTTTTTCAGGTTAAGATGGCGATCTCCCGGTTCCAACAGAAATTTTTGCGTATTTTCCAGTTGTTTCAGAGTGTTTTCTCACTACAAAAGCGTTGACCGTGGACTGCCCGGTCAACGTGGTCAAGGGGCCGACTTGGGTCCCTTGGGTGCGTCGAATACGTGCAGATGCGACACGAATCGGAGTTGCAGACGACGTGGAGCTCGTCAGCTGGGCCGGGTCTGGATCCTCGGCCTCGAGGGGGCTGAGGGGAAGCCTCGGCCCGGTGTGAGACGCTCGGCCTCGGACGGTCGAACGACGAGGGGTAGCCTCGGCGCCTCGTGAGCGGAGGGGAAGCCTCGGTTCGGACGATCGTGCTCGGCCTCGGTCGGTCGGACGACGAGGGGTAGCCTTGGTCGTCTTGCTAGATGCGTGGCCGGCATGGGGCGGAGGGGAAGCCTCAGCCCGTGGATCTGACGTCCTCCTGAACAGACGAGAACACTCGTCAGGGGAGCCGGACCTTGGTTCCGGCCGAATCCCCTCCGATGCCTAAGTCAGATGATGATCTGAAAGAGGAGGCCCGTCGGAGGTGGTTCGACTCGAGAGGAGATCGGAACGACGTCCTCCGGTGTGAGCAGGGGAAGGAGGAGATGTAATGGGGGAACTAGGTCGTTGATGGAGTACCTTAGGCTTTAGTTACCTGAGATGCCGTCCCATGTCCAGTCATCCTTCTAGCCCTTTTATAGACCTCCCGTCGTGACTGCCCACGACTCACGTCCCTCGTCTGCCCCTAATCGTGCCCCCTCAATCCGCCTCCCCTTCACCGCTCCCTGCGCCATCCCAGCACCTCCCCATAACGGCCATTAAGTGGTAACGGGCCTGGGGGAACGGTTATTGCTGGAGTGGGCGAGTGATTTACGCGTTCTCGGGGCCGGGTCGGATCAATATTCGGGGTCCTCTATAGGGCCTTGTCGGGCAGGCCTGATCGCACAGATGGGCTTCTGATCGGCAGTCGGGTTTCTGGGCTCGTGTCTTTCGGGCTTCGGCCAAATAGGCGTAACAATTGCCCCCATTGGTCGGGTCGATCGGCCTCGACCGGTTCGGCTCGGCCGATGTGACTTCCGCCAATTTCGACAGGCTCATCAGTCGATGCCGACTCATTTATTGGTCGTCATCATGAGTTGGTCTGTTCGATACATTTAAGGCACGGGTTCCGAAGCGTCGTCGGTCCCTTGATGCTGCCACGTGTAACTGTGGGTTTATTCTCACCGTTCGCGGGGTCGTCTTAGGTAGAGAAGCCGGGTGGGTGGTGAGCCGCCATCCCGTTATTTTCTTCTTTGTGTTGATCTTGATCCTGCCCGAGCTCTACCTCATGTCGTCTTCCTCTACCACTGGTTCGGGTCGGCCGGAGCGTGACGTCACTCCTGGCCTGGCGGGTAGTCCTCCTTCGGCGATTCGTCAGCACGGGGGTGAACTTTCAGGGGTGCCCCAGAGGTCTTAGCGTGGCCTTCGTCAGTCTGCGCCACCGCCATCGGGAGTATGCGCTCCGCCTACCTGCTTCCGCCTTACTCGGCTCGTGCTCCCGGGTCCGACGAGCGGATCTGCCTTCCCGGTCCCAACGAGGTTGGGATATACGAGAAGTGCTTCCGCTTCGGGCTTCGTTTCCCGCTCCACCCCTTTATCGTCGAGTTCCTTCAAGCCCATAACGTGGGCTTGTGCCAATTCTGCCCCAACACCATCGGGCTCCTCGTCGGGTTCGTCGTCGTCTGCATGCTGAGGGGAGTGGTGCCCTCCCTCCGTCTCTTCGCCCAGTTCTACCGCTTGAGTCACCACCAATCGGGGGCGTGGATTTACATCAGCGCCCGCCCGAAGATGACCCTGGTGTTGGGGTTGCCGAGCTCCCTAAAACGTTGGAAGGGGGAGTATGTATTTGTCACGTTCCCGTCGAGTGTACCTTTCCCGGTTCGGTGGGGAGCGGCCGGCACGGTCATCCTCGATCTGGGTGAGCCGGCCGCTGCCGAGCTGCAGACGGCGAAGGCCCTGCTGGCGATTCCTACGAGGGAGCGGATGATCGACGTCCTCTTTAGTAACCATAACTTGCGCAAGACGGTGTGGCCTTTGGGTAAGCTTTTTGAGTATTCGCCATTCGAGGTTGCTCGGGCTCTTCTCGGCTTCTTACTTCTTCTTTGGGTGCAGGTGGATTTCCTCTCGGTCCTTCTCCCGCCAGCACTCACGTGCAGGCCCCCGGTGCGGTCCCGCACAAGAGGGATCATGTGCTGGAGGTCCGGAAGAAGCAGTGGGCCATGACCTCGGCTGTTGGCTCAAAAAGGAAGAAGGGGCCATCTCCCTCTATCCCCTTGTTGGAGTCTTCCAAGAGGGTCCGCGAGGGGGTCGAGGAAGTTGACGTCCCGCCGCCTACCGATCAGCTCCGACCTGCCCCCGTTGAGGTTGCCTGGCCGTGGGTTGGCCCCTCGCCTCTCCCGGGCGGTTCTCTCCCCGATGCCTACGATCGGTATCTAGGCGCGTTCTGCTCCGACCCAGGCGAGTTCCCTTCGTCAGGGGAGGGACTTCTTCATCCACGCTTCCCGGTGGGGGAGAAGGAATCGGTGTTTTCGAGCCGCGGAGCGGCCGCACGAGTGGCCGAGAACAGTTGCCTCCCTCCCGATCAGGCTGCGCTGGATGGAGTTAGAGGTGACTGCTTGGCCACCTTCGTGATTCAGGCCGGCCAACAGGTAGAGTGTCTCTGCTTGTCCTCCCTCCAGCTGCTTTCGTCGTCTTACCTTTGTTGCCTTGGTGCAGTTGTCCTCGGTGGGTCTCTCGATGAGGCGCCAGTTTGCGGCGCTTCCTAAGGCCAGGTCCGACGCCGGGCGAGATCTTGAGGTCCGCGGTGAGGGAGAGGTAGGTCAGTTAGAGAAAGTGCGGGTTAGGTCCTTGGAGACCCGTGTAACTGAGCTGTCCTCTGCCTTGGAAGAGGCGGACCGGGAGAGAGCTTTGGCTTTGACTGCAAAGTCAGAGGCCGAGGCGCGGGTCGCCGAGCTTTTGGGAGACGTCGACACGTCTGGGGGAGCCGACAAGATCCCCGCCTCCGTTGCTGCCCCCGAGGCCCTGGAGCTCTCCGATCGTCTGGAGGAGGAGGAGGAGCAGGTGAGGGCTCTCCTTGCTCAACTCGGCGAGAGATCCCGACAGATCGAGGTGGAGAGGGCGGAGCACCAATGCCAGATCGAGACCTTAGAGGCTCGGGTGCGTGGGCTTGAGGAGGTGGATCCATCCCGGATCGCCCAAGACGCCGTGGATGAGTATGCCACCTCCTTCGTTGAGTCCGCCTTGGCCGAGGCGTTTGAGAAGGGTTTCACCCGGTGCCAATCCGAGATCCGGAAGAAGTTCCCGCTCTCGGGAGTCAACTTCGAGGACCTCCGGATGCACTCTGACGGCGAACGGAGCGAGGGGGGCCGGCCCAAGTGGAGAGCCAGCCTGTGGATCCACGGGTGCCCCTGGAGATGATTGAGGGAGGGGAATGCCCCTCGGCCTCTTCGTGCGTCTCCCTGTACATCTTTTTGCTTATCTGGAAAGGAACGAACTTAAATAAATTTATTTCGTAAAAAACGATACATTTATTGAAAGTACTTGCGTAAGTGTTCCGCATTCCAGGCGTGAGTGAGAATCCTCCCCTCCATATTGGCTGGACGGTAGGTTGCAGGTCCGAGGACCTCGATGACTTTGTAGGGTCCCTCCCATTTAGCCGCGAGCTTCCCTTTGCGAGCAGTATCCGGGTTGAAGCTTGCTTTCCGGAGGACCAGGTCCCCAAGGTGGAAGCTTCTTCCCCTGACCTGAGAATTGTAGTATCGTGCCACCTTCTGCTTCTGGCAGATGATGGTGGCTAGGGCTTGCTCCCGCCGCTCGCCGAGGAGCTCCAGACCGAGCTCCAGACCTTGCGAGTTCCTGTCTTCGTCAAAGTACTTGAGGCGGAGAGATTCTTCACCCAATTCGACTGGTACCACCGCCTCGGCCCCGTAGGCAAGCATGAACGGGGTTTCGCCGGTGGCCTCCTTGTGGGTCGTCCGGTATGACCAGAGTATCCCAGGGAGCTCTTCTGGCCAGTTTCCTTCGGCGTCCTTCACTTTCTTTCGGAGGGGCTCTATGATGCATTTGTTGGCTGCTTCCGCCATTCCGTTGGTCTAGGGGTGCACTACAGATGCGAAGAGAAGCTTGATCCCCCATTCCGCGCAAAAGTCTTTGAACCCCGCGGAATCGAACTGTTTCCCGTTGTCTGTGACGATGGCCCGTGGCACTCTGAATCTGGAGATGATGGAATTCCATACGAAGCTTTTCGCTTTCTTCCATGTGATGGTGGCCAATGGTTCAGCCTCGATCCACTTGGTAAAGTAGTCCACCGCCACAATCAGATATTCCACTGCCCCCGGCCCGGCTTAAATGGTACGAGGATGTCGAGCCCCCATTTCGCAAAGGGGATGGGGCTCACGATAGGGATGAGCTCCGACGGGGGAGTTGAGGTGTGGTTGGCATACCTCTGGCATTCTTGGCACTTTTGGACGTAGTTCGTTGCGTCTTGGACCAGGGTCGGCCAGTAGTATCCCTGCATCAAGATCTTCTGTGCGACCATCTTGCCCCCGTGGTGATTTCCGCAGATCCCTTCGTGAACCTCCCGTAGGATGTAGTCGGCTTCCTGCGGTCCGATGCATTTCAGGTATGGGAGGACATCTGCCTTCGTCCAGCGTCTTCGGTAGAGCATCCCCTCATGGATCACGTATCGGAGCGCCTTCCTCTCCAGGGTCCGGCGCTCGTCCCAGTCCGTCGGTACCTCCCCATGAGTGAGGTATCGCATGATCGGGTCCATCCATGTGGGATCTTGGTCGATCGCCATCACCTCCCGCTCTTCCGTGCTGGGGGACTGCATGTTCTCCACGTAGATGGTGCGGCCCAGCTCCTTGGTCGAGGATGAGGCTAGCTTCGACAACGCATCCGCCCGTGCGTTCTCCGATCGTGGGAGATGCAAGACTTCCGCGCTTTTGAACCTGGACAATGCCACCTTGGCGACGGTGAGATACCTCTGCATTGCTTCCTCCCGGGCCTCGTAACTTCCCAGAAGCTGGTTGACAATGAGCTTCGAGTCGCTGAGGAGGCACACGGACTCGGCCCCGAGCTCCAGGGCCAGCCTCAGGCCGTTGTTCACCGCTTCGTACTCCGCCACGTTGTTGGTGGCCGGGAACTCGAACCGCAACGCGTATTCCACGATGTTCCCTTCCGGAGATCGGATCGCGATCCCAGCCCCGCCTCCTGACTGTGTTGCCGACCCGTCCACATGGACTATCCATGCTCCTGGAACTCCTGACTGGGCAGGGTGGAGGTGGTCAGCCGAAAGGAAAGATAAGGGCTGGGTGATTACCGTTGCTGGGCCTTCTTCCTCCGGGGGACGTTCTCCTTCCGTTGTGCATTCAGTGATGAAGTCGGCCAAGGCCTGCCCCTTGATGGCCGTGCGTGGCTTGAATCGGAGGTCGAACTCGCTCAATTCTACCCCCCAGTTCAGCATCCTTCCCATTCGATCGAATCTCTTGAGATTCTGCTCCAATTGCGAGTCGATCAAGACCAATATGGTGTGGGCTTGGAAGTAGGGCCTGAGCCTTCAGGCTGAGAGAACGAGGGCGTACGCCAGTTTCTCCATGGGCGAATATCGCACCTCCGCTCCCTTCAAGATCCGGCTCGTGTAGTACACCGGCCATTGCACCCCACCGTCTTCCCTGATTAGCACCGAGCTCACCGCTTCCTCCGCGCGTGCCAGGTAGAGGCTCAGCGATTCCCCCTCTCGTGGCTTGGATAGGAGAGGCGGGCTGCGAAGGTACTCCTTGAGATCCGCGAACGTCCTGGAGCAGTCTTCGTCACATGGTATCGCCTTCTTGTTGTCTGACGGTTCCGCGATCGCTCTCCTTAGGACTTTGAAGAAGGGGAGCGATCTCTCCGCCGACTTGGATAGGAATCGTCCCAAGGCCGCGATGCGCCCGTTCAGCCTTTACAGTTCTTTGATCGTCGTCGGCTCCCGCATATTGACCAGTGCCTCGATCTTGTCCGGATTAGCTTCAATGCCACGGTTAGTTATCATAAATCCCAAGAATTTGCCAGATCTTACCCCGAACGTGCACTTCGTGGGGTTGAGTCGGATGTGGTGTCGCCGCAACCGCTCGAAGGTTTCACGGAGGTCGGCGATATGGTCCTTCGGCTTTCTCGACTTGACGAGCATGTCGTCGATGTAGACCTCCAGGTTCCTCCCGATCTGGGAGTAAAAAACCTTGTTGACCATTCTCTGGTAGGTGGCCCCTGCGTTCTTCAAGCCGAAGGGCATCTTCTTGTAGCAGTATGTTCCCCGGTCCGTCGTGAAGGCTGTCTTCTCTTCGTCCCGGAGATCCATCTGGACTTGATTGTACCCTGAGTAGGCATCCATGAAGCTAAGCATCTCGTACCACGAGGCATTGTCCACAAGGTGGTCAATGCGCGGCAGGGGGTAGCTGTCCTTGGGACAGGCTTTGTTGAGGTCACTGAAGTCCACGCACATTCGCCACTTTCCGTTGGGCTTTCTGACCATCACCACGTTCGATAGCCACTCCGGGTACCAGACCTCTCGTATGAAGCCGGCGTCGAGGAGACGCTCTACCTCCTCAGAGGCCGCCTTCATCTTTTCGCCACCCAGGTTCCGCTTCTTCTGCCTGACCGGTTTGAAGTTGGGGTCGGCGTTGATCTGGTGGACGATCACCTAGGAGTCTACGCCAGGCATGTCCTCTGGTGACCAAGCAAAGACGTCAAGGTTCGCCTCCAGGCACTCGACCAGTTGGCTCCTCAGGTCGGGGCTTAGCACTCTCCCGATTGAGATGAACCTGCCCTCGACGTCCGTGACCGGGATCTGCTCCTGTTCCTCCACAGGGGTGGGTCTCGGCCCGCCCCTCAAGTCGAGCGCAGCCATCCGATCGACCAGACGATCTTCGGGCCCCTCCTCCAGCTGGTAGCAGGTACTCGGTCTCGCCGCGTCGCCTTCGACCTGCCACATCCCCCTGGGCATTCGGAACCTGATAGTCTGATGAAGGGTCGAGACAACGGCGCCGATGGCGTTGAGAAGGGGTCGGCCGATGATTCCGTTGTACTCCGACCCGATCCCCAATACGATGAACTCTACCACCAGGGTCACCGAGTCTGGTGGGCTTCCGAGTGTTACTGGGAGGTGGATCGTGCCGACGATGGGGGTGGAATGACCCGTGAACCCCACCACGGGACCCGAGCGGGGTTGCAAGTCTTCCTTCCGCCGCCTCATCCTCTCCAGGGTTGACATGAAGAGGACGTCGCAGGAGCTGCCGGTGTCGATGAGCAACCGCCGTACCATTGTTGTGTCGATGATCACCGACACCACCAAAGCTACGTCCGACCTGTGCGGTGCTACTGTCTTGCCCGTCCTCCCGACAGGTAGGGCCGGTGAGGGTTTCTTGGTCTTCTCCTCACGGTCCTCCTCACGCTGGGCCCGGGCCCTCTCTTGCCAGCCATGGCGGGCCCTGTCGCCTCGCGCCTAGGCCTTGCCCTCCCTTCACCGCGATGGGGGAGGCTGTGTCATTGCAGGTGTGGTTTGTTTTTCATGGGATAGTTCGTTCCCACAGACGGCGCCAGATGTTTCAGAGTGTTTTCTCACTACAAAAGCGTTGACCGTGGACTGCCCGGTCAACGTGGTCAAGGGGCCGACTTGGGTCCCTTGGGTGCGTCGAATACGTGCAGATGCGACGCGAATCGGAGTTGCAGACGACGTGGAGCTCGTCAGCTGGGCCAGGTCTGGATCCTCGGCCTCGAGGGGGCTGAGGGGAAGCCTCGGCCCGGTGTGAGACGCTCGGCCTCGGACGGTCGAACGACGAGGGGTAGCCTCGGTGCCTCGTGAGCGGAGGGGAAGCCTCGGTTCGGACGATCGTGCTCGGCCTCGGTCGGTCGGACGACGAGGGGTAGCCTTGGTCGTCTTGCTAGATGCGTGGCCGGCGTGGGGTGGAGGGGAAGCCTCAGCCCGTGGATCTGACGTCCTCCTGAACAGACGAGAACACTCGTCAGGGGGGGCCGGACCTTGGTTCCGGCCGAATCCCCTCCGATGCCTAAGTCAGATGACGATCTGAAAGAGGAGGCCCGTCGGAGGTGGTTCGACTCGAGAGGAGATCGGAACGACGTCCTCCGGCGCGAGCGGGGGAAGGAGGAGATGTAATGGGGGAACTAGGTCGTTGATGGAGTACCTTAGGCTTTAGTTACTTGAGATGGCGTCCCCTGTCCAGTCGTCCTTCTAGCCCTTTTATAGACATCCCGTCGTGACTGCCCACGACTCACGTCCCTCGTCCGACCCTAATCGTGCCCCCTCAATCCGCCTCCCCATCGCCGCTCCCTGCGCCATCCCAGCACCTCCCCATAATGGCCATTAAGTGGTAACGGGCCTGGGGGAACGGTTATTGCTGGAGTGGGCGAGTGATTTGCGCGTTCTCGGGGCCGGGTCGGATCAATATTCGGGGTCCTCTATAGGGCCTTGTCGGGCGGGCCTGATCGCGCAGATGGGCTTCTGATCGGCAGTCGGGTTTCTGGGCTCGTGTCTTTCGGGCTTCGGCCAAATAGGCGTAACACCAGTTAAAGATATGAATATTTATATTAAATGATACAATTTTTATAGCCTAAATTGTCTTCTCTTATTTTCCATTGAAGATGGCGATCTCTCAGTTCCAACAGAAATTTTAGCGGATTTTTCTCAGCTCGTGGCAATTTTTAATAGTTTCTTAAAGATAGGGAGCTTTTAATTAAATGATATGATTTTTATAGATTAAGTTTGTCTTCTCTTATTTTAAAGTTGAAAATTGCAATCTCCCAGTTCGGACAGACATATTTGCAGATTATTCTGAACTCGAGGATATCTTCTACATTTTTGGAAGATTTGCATCTTTTTATTAAATGTTATGATTTTTGGCCTAATTTTGTCTTCTCTTACTTTTCAGATGAAGATGGCGATCTCCCGGTTCCAACTGACTTTTTTACAGATTTTTTCGCTTCGGGCTATTTTCTACATTTGCTGTAAGATATGTATCTTTAGATTAAATGATATGATTTTTATATCCAAATTTTGTCTTTTCATATTTTTCAGTTGAAGATGACGATCTCCGGAGGGACATTTTCGCGGATTTTTCTAAGATCAGTGCGTTTTTTTCACATTTTATTAAAGATGTGGATCTTTTTATTCAATAATATGATTTTTGTCGCCCATTTTGTCTTCTCTTATTTTTCAGTTGAACATAGCGATCTCCCAGTTCCAACGAAATTCTTTTCGGATTTTTCTGAGCTCAGAACTATTTTTCTACATTTTCAAAAAGTTACGGATCTGTTTATTAAATGATATGATTTTTGGCCTAATATTGTTTTCTCCTATTTTTATTAGAAGATGGCGAACTCCCGTTTCCAACAGACATTTTTGTAAATTTTTCTGAGCTCGGAAATATTTTCTACTGTTTATTGAAGTTGTGGTTCATTTTATTAAATGATATGATTTTTATAGACTAAGATGGTCTTCTATTATTTTTCAGTCGAAGATTGTGATATCACGTTTCCGGAATTTTCTGCGGTTTTCTAATCTCGGGGCTATTTTCTAAATTTTATGGAAGATATGTATATTTTTATTAAATGATATGATTTTATAACCTAACTTTGTCTTCTCTTATTTTTTTTTCAGTTAAAGATGGCGATCTACGGGTTCTAATGGACATTTTTGTGGATTTTTCTTAGCTCGGGGCTATTTTTCTACATTTTCTGGAAGATACGTATCTTTTTATTAAATGATATGATTTTTGGACTAATTTTGTCTTCTCTTATTTTTTCGTTAAAGATGGCAATCTTTCGGTTCTAATAGACATTTTTGCGGCTTTCTTGGGTTCCGGGCAACTTTTTACATTTTCTGTAAGATATGGATCTTAATATTAAATGATATGATTTTTATAGCATAGTTTTATCTTCTCTTATTTTTCAATTAATGATGGCGATATCCCGGTTCCAACGGAAATTTTTGCATATTTTTCTGAGCTCGGGGCTGTTTTCTATATTTTCTTAGAGATAATGATCTTTATATTAATTGATTTGATTTTTGTAGCTTAATTTTGTCTTCTCTTATTTTCCAGTTGATGATGGCGATCTTTTAATCAAATGATATGATTTTTTCGCCTTATTTTGTCTAAGGGAAGAAATTTTTGGGGATTTTTCAAAGCTCGATGCTATTTTATGAAAGATATGAATTTTTATTAAATGATATGATTTTTATAAATTACATTTTTCTTCTCTTATTATTTCAGTCGAATATTTTGCACTACCAGTTCCAGCAGACATTTTTACTGATTTTTATTAATTTTATGGAAGATATGGATTATTTTATTAAATGATATGATTTTTTGACCTAATGTTGTATTCTCTAATTTTTTAGTTGAAGATGGCGTGCTCACGGTTCCAAATGAGATTTTTGCGGATTTTTTTGACCTAAAGGCTATTTTCTACATTTTCTGGAAGATAAGGATCTTTTTATTAAATAATATGTTTTTGGCCTAATTTGATTTTCTCATATTTTTCAGATGAAGATAGCGATTTCCCATTTCCAATAGACATTTTTGCCTGTTTTTTGAGCTCTAGGCTATTTTCACATTTTTGTAAGATATGTATCTTTAGATTAAATGATATGATTTTTATAACATAATTTTGTTTTCTCTTACTTTTCAAGTTTAATATGGCGATCTCTTGGTTCCAACGGATATTTTTGCAGATTTTTCTAAGCTCGAGACTATTTTCTACATTTTATTGAAGTTACAACTATTTTTATTAAATGATATGATTTTTGTAGCCTAATTTTGTCTTCTCTTATTTTTCACTTGAAGATGGCGATCTCCTGCTTCCAACGGATATTTTTGCAGATATTTCTGAGGTTGGGACTATTTTTCAACATTTTCGAGAAGTTATGTATCTTTTTATTAAATGAAAATGATTTTTTGGCCTAATTTTGTCTTCTCTATTTTCAGTTGAATATGACGATCTCACATTTCCAACGGACATTTTTACAGATTTTTCTGAGCTTCAAGATATTTTCTCAATTTTATGTAAGATATATATCTTTATATTAAGTGATATGATTTTTATAGCCTAATTTAGTCTTCTCTTATTATTTTTTCAATTGAAGATTCGCTCTCTCGATTCCACGGCCAATTTTGCAGATTCTTCTGAACTATTTTCTATAGTTTATTGAAGATATAGATCTTTTTATTAAATGATATGATTTTTATAGACTAAGTTTGTCTTCTCTTATTTTTCAGTTGAATATGGCGATCTCCCACTTCAAAAGGAATTTTGCTGATTTTTCTCACCTCAGGGATATTTTCTAAAGTTTATTAAAGATATGGATCTTTTAATTAAATGATATGATTTTTATAGACTAACTTTATCTCTTAGTTTTCAGTTGAAAATGGCAATATCCAATTCGGCCGGACAGTTTTGCGAATTTTTCTGACCTCGAGGCTATTTTCTACATTTCCTAGAAGATATGGATCTTTTTATTAAATTATATGATTTTTATAGACTAAGTTTGTCTTCTCTTATTTTTCTGTTGAAGATGGTGATATCCCGTTTCCAACGGAATTTTTTGCGGATTAATCTGATCTAGAGGCTATTTTCTAAATTTTATGGAAGATATGTATCTTTTTGTTAAATGATATGATTTGAATAACTTAAGTATGTTTTCTCTTATTGTTTTAGTTGAATTTGGCGATCTCCCGGTTCTGACAGACATTTTTGTTGATTTTTCTTTGGTCATGGCTATTTTCTATATTTTATTGAAGATATAAATGTTTTTATTAAATGATATGCTTTTTGAATATAGCAATCTCATTGTTCCATGGATATTTTTGCGGAATTTTTTGATCTCGGGTCTACATTTTCTGGAAGATTTGTATCTTTTTATTAAATGATAGGATTTTTTGGACTAATTTTTTCTTCACATATTTTTTTGTTTAAAACGGCGATCTCCCAATTTTAACAGATATTTTTGCGGATTTTTCTGAACTCCACGCAATTTTCTACATTTATTTTAAGATATGAATCTGTATATTAAATGATATGATTTTTATAGCCTATTTTTGTCTTCTCTTATTTTTCAGTTAAAGATGGCGATCTCCCGGTTCTGACAGAAATTTTTGTGTATTTTTCTGAGCTCGGTGCTATTTTCTATATTTTCTGGAAGATAAGGATCTTTATATTAATTGATATGATTTTTGTTGCCTAATTATGTATTCTCTTATTTTCAATTGATGGTGTTGATCTTTTTATTAAATGATATGATTTTTTTGCCTTATTTTGTCTTCAATTATATTTCGGTTGAAGATGGCAATCTTTCGGTTCCAACGGACATTTTTACGGATTTTTCTGAAAATTCGGACTATTTTTCACATATTCTGGAAGATACGGATCATTTTATTAAATGATATCAGAGAAGACAAAAACATTAGGCCAAAAATGTCTGTTGAAACCGGGAAATCACCATCTTCAACTGAAATATAAGAGAACACAAAATTTGAAACCGGGAAATTACCGTCTTCATCTATAAAAATGTCTGTTTTAACAGGATATCGCCATCTTCAACTGATAAGATTTTTATATATCATTTTCTGTGCTAGGTGCTATTTTCTACATTTTATGAAAGATATATATCTTTTTATTAATTTATATGATTTTTATAGCCTAAATTTGTCTTCTCTTATTTTCCAGTTGAAGATGGCGATCTTTTTATTAAATAATATGATTTTAAGCCTAATTTTGTCTTCTCTTATATTCCAGTTGAAGATGGTGCTCTCCCGGTTCCAACAGACATTTTTGACGATTTTTTGACCTTCGGGCTGTTTTCCACATTTGTGGAAGATCTGTATCATTTTGTTAAATGATATGATATTTTGGCTTAATTTTCTCTTCTCTTGTTTTTTTAGTTGAAGATGGCGATCTCCCGGTTCCAACGGACATTTTTGCGGGTTATTCTGAGCTCGTGGCTATTTTCTACATTTTCTGGAAGATAATAATCTTTATATTAAATGATATGATTTTTATATCGTAATTTTTTTCTTCTCTTATTTTTTAAGTTGAAGATGGGATCTCCCAGTTCCAACGCACATTTTTGCGAATTTTTCTGAGCTCCAGGCTATTTTTTACATTTTATTAAAGATACGAATCTCTTTATTAAATGACAAGATTCGTAGAGCCTAATTTGGTCTTCTCATATTTTTTGGTTGAAGATGGCGATCTCCATGTTCCAAGGACATTTTTGTGGATTTTTCTTAGCTTTGTGTGTTTTTCAACTTTTTTGGAACAAATGAATCTTTTTATTAAATGATATGATTTTTGGGCTTAATTTTGTCTTCTCTTTATTTTTAGTTAAAGTTGGCGATCTCATAGTTCTAACGGACATTTGTGCGTATGTTTCTAAGCTCAATGCTATTTTCTACATTTTATTGTAGATATGTATGATTTTATTCAATGATATGATTTTTGGCCTAATTTTGTCTTCTCTTATTTTCCAGTTGATGATGGCGATCTCCCAGTTCCAACGGACATTTTTTCAGATTTTTCTGAACTTCGAGCCACTTTTTACATTTTATGTATGATATGAATATTTATATTAAATGATTTGATTTTTATATCTGAATTTTGTCTTCTCTTATTATTCAGTTGAAGATGGCGATCCCCCGGTTCTAAAGGACATTTTTGCCAATTTTTCTGAGCTCGGGGCTATTTTGTGCACTTTCTATTAAGTGATATGATTTTAATATCCTAATTTTTCTTCTCATATTGTTTAGCTGAAGATGGTGATCTCCCGGTTCCAACGAACATTTTTGCGTATTTTTCTGAGCTCAGGGCTATTTTCAAGATTTTCGGAAATTTATGTATCTTTTTAGCAAATGATATGATTTCTTTCTTAAGTCTATCTTCTCATATTTTTCAGTTGAAGATGGCGATCTCCCGGTTCCAACGGATATTTTTGCGTATTTTTTGAGTTTGGTGCTATTTTCTACATTTTATGGAAGATATAGAACTTTTTATCAAATAATTTGATTTTATAGCCTACGTTTGTCTTCTCTTATTTTTTCAATTGAAGATGGCGACTCCCGGTTCCAACAGACATTTTTACAGTTTTTAGCTTGAGACTATTTTTCTACATTTTCTAGAAGATAGGTGTCTTTTTAAGAAATGTTGTGATTTTTTGGACTAATTTTTTCTTCTCTTTTTTTTACTTTGATGATGGCGATATCCCGTTTCCAGTAGACAGTTGTTCAGATTTGTTTTGAGCTACGGGCTATTTTCTATATTTTTTGTATAATATGGATCTTTATATTAAATGATATGATTTTTATAAACTAATTTTTTCATTTCTTTTTTTTAAAGATGGCCATCTCCCGGTTCTATATGACATTTTTGCGGATTTCTCTGAGCTCGGGACTATTTTTGTACATATTCGAGAAGTTATGGATCTTTTATTAAATGATATGATTTATTGGCCTAATTTTTTCTTCTTTTATTTTTCAGTTGAAGATAGCGATCTCCCATTTCTAACGGACATTTTGCGTATTACTGTGACCTCGGGATTACTTTCTAAATTTTCTAGAAAATATGGATCTTTTTAGTAAATGATATGATTTTTGACCTAATTTTGTCTCCTCTTATTTTTCAGTTGAAGATGGCGATCTCCCTGTTCCGAGGGACATTTTTACAGATTTTATAAGCTCGGTGCTATTTTCTACATTTTTATAAATGATATTATTTTTATAGACTACGTTTGTCTTCTATTCTTTTTTCTGTTGAAGATGACGAACTCCCTATTCCAATGGACATTTTTGCGGATTTTTCTTAAGTAGAAGATGTTTTTCTACATTTTCAGAAAGATATTGATCCTTTTATGAAATGATATGATTTTTGGCTTAATTTTGTCTTCTCTATTTTTCAGATGAAGATGACGATCTCCCGGTTCCAACGCATATTTTTGCAGATTTTTCTGAGCTCCAGGATATTTTCTACTTTTTTGTAACATATGAATCTTTACATTAAATGATATGATTTTTAGAGCTTAATTTTGTCTTCTCTTATTTTTCAGTTAAAGATGGTGATCTCCCTGTTCCAACGAACATTTTTGCGGATTTTTTTGAGCTCGGTGCTATTTTCTACATTTTATGGAAGATATAGAACTTTTTATTAAATGATATTATTTTTATAGCCTATATTTGTCTTCTCTTATTTTTTTTGTTGAAGATGACCATCTCTTGGCTCTAACGGAAATTTTGGCGGATTTTTCTAAGCTCGGGAATATTTTCTACAGTTTATTGAAGAGGTGGTTCATTTTATTAAATGATAAGATTTTTATAAACTAAGTTTGTCTTTTCTTATTTTTCTGAGCTCGGGAATTTTTAGTGGATTTTTTTGATCACATGGTGTGAAGACCAAAATTGACCAAGACAGTTGTTAAGCTGATGTAGACTCGAGATGCTGAGTCGGGTCTCGTTAGCAGTTGGAGTAGGACCCTCGGTTGGAAGAACCAGGGTTGAGTGATGGTAGTTGAAGATGATGCGACGTTTGATCGACCTTCGAGCGGTAGTTGCGTCGATCGTTTGAGACTGGGAAGCTCAATGTCGACCTTCAATGTTGGATGATGACCGTCAATCTGCACCATAGGGACTCGTTAGGGGGGTCGGATATGGGTTCCGACCCAAATCCCCTTCAAAGCTTAAGTTAGTAAGGAACTTAATGGAGTGAGAGAGCTTAGTGTAGCTGAGATTGACCCACAGAGGTTCGTCTCAGGACTGGCGGCGCAAGCTCAAATGTATAAGAAGTATAAGCTGAGAAAGTAGAGTTCTATGTCTTAGACCTCGAACCATGGAAATGGGACCCTTTCCCCTATTTATAGACGTTTAGGGTCCCATTGGAGACGTTTGGGTGATAACGGCCACCCCTAATGGAGCCACGATATTCCCCTATTAATAGAAATAAATGTTGTGCATGTCCCTGAGATTCACGAGCACACCTTTAATCACACGTTTGAGTGAAGCAGACTCAACAGTTGACTGACTATTTGGCTTTGACTGAGTTGATATCGGTCTTTTGAGGTGGGCCTTGCGGGCCATAATCATTTATCGACCGAATTATCTCGAATGCCGGCCCAATGACTTAACAATGGCTCCCATCGCACGACCTTGAATGATTCATCCGATGAAGTCAATCGATGTTACATCGCATTAATGGGGCTCGGCAGTCGAGAAAATAGTACTTGAGTTCTTGGCGCCAAAACACCTGCCTCGTCGATTCAGATGATTTGTCAGTTTGAAATCCAAGACATTCTGGTCTCTTGGATCTTTGACACGTGTTCCATCATGCGGTTGTTGCCTCGTCCATATATGATGGTTCCAGCAATAGAGTGCGGAGGTACCGTCTTCATTCTCTTGATACCGATTTTCCTTCTCTCGAAAGAAATGGCTTTGCCCTCCATCTTAGCCTCCGAAAGGAACTTGGTCATAGCCCTGCAGAAGAATCAGGAAGGGATCATGGAGCTGGGCTTACTGGCGAATGTGAGCTCTAAAGTCAAGCTCGGTCAGATCGTCAAGCTTCAGAGGAGTTACGTCCATCTCGACTACCAAATTAGGTTGCCTGGGAAGTGATGAGAGGGTTCATCGTCCTGGCGATCGGGAAGCTGGGGTTTACGTCAAAGCTTTCGAGCGAGGCCTCTGATTTCCCATGCTCCTTTTCATGCAATACTTCTTATGTACCTAAACAGTTTCCTCTGCTAGTTGATGTCGAATGCCATTGGCATGCTGATGGACTTCATAGTTCTGTGCGTGACGAAGGGGATTGAACCATTTCTGGGTCTGTGCAATCATTTTTTCTCGATCCCTCCCCTCGAGACCCCGGGATGATATACGATGATGGCCCGTCAAGGCAGGAAGTTGCTGGAAGACCTTCCCTCCTCCAATCCCAAGTGGAAGGACAAGTTTGTGTTTGTGGTTTTCCAAGGGGAGACTATCTTTTGCATTGGTTGGGGTGCCCCTGATTTGGGACTTGCCAGGGATAAGACGTTGACTCTCGAGAAGAAGAAAGCCGCCGGTATTCTGACGGTCCTGCCAGAGCATATGAGGTCGATCAAGTGGTCGTGGTCTGACGACGTGCTGCATCAGACCATGTGGACGAAAGGTTGGTTCGATCATGCATGCCAACTGGTCGACCTTCGTCTTTCGACCTAACTTGTTTGTTGCATTCACAGGCATGGAAAGTGTGGACTACCAGGTGGATCCTGCATTGAGGGAAGCAGTCGAGGCTTCCATAAAAGAGGCGTATGTGAGCATGTGTCTCCCCGGGTGTCGACCATGGTGAAATTGATAGCCCAACCATCCGGGGATCGACCTATGGTTGTTGGGGGGTTACTCAGGTGGCCCGCCCTCAGCAAAAGAAGAATAAAGGGGCCACCTCCAAATTTGAAGTAGTTACGCTGGCGGGAATCAAGAGGAGGCAGAAGATCGTTCTTAGTGATTCGGAGCCGTCTAGGTCGAATGTAGCTGTAGAGCAGGTCTCCTGGCCTGGGAATGCCACTATTCATAAGGGAGACTCGGGGAGGACTCAGGTTCCATCGAAGCTTCTTCTGCAGTAGGACTCCTAGCCTTGGGGGGTCTGTTCCATCCAGTAGGGCTGTATGAAGACATCCTGATGAGTACAGGCCAATTTTGATAAAGGGCTGATCTCCTCAGGCCCAATTCGACTGCTCTGAGGAGGATCTTGTTCAGGCGGGATTTCCGTTGAGGCACGGAGATTCCTCTCCTCTTGGGGTTGGAAGAGCATCAATCAGTGCTCTTCGCGTGGAACTGCCTCCCGCATCGTTGAGAATGCAACCCTTCCACGGGACATGGCTGTCGTAGAGAGGGTCGATTACGAGCGACTCGCATCGATAGTTGTTCACGACAGCATCCATGTAATTATTGATCCAGCCTCTATCGATGTTGCTATCAGCACGGAAGCTGACCATCAAGCATTGTGTGCAGTCTCTTGTGGCAATCGCGGTGCTGCGTTGTCGTGCTCCGGAGGTGACCAATCATGGGGTCACCTGAATGCCGTTAGGTGGCCGTGGAGCGGTCTCAAGTTGAGCTGACTAGACTCAGCCTTCTCTGTGAGACAAGATTAAATTACCTCCAGAAACTCGAGGTGAATCTTGTAGGAGGGCGGCTGAGCAAATTGCCTTGAGGAAGCGAGCAGAGGACGCTCTGCTGGAGGAGTGGGTCGAAGCCAAGGTCATAGCGGAGAGGGCGATTCAGGAGTTCAAAGACACATTTCCTGATTTCGACGAGCTATACAAAGAAGGCAACGAACAATGTTTGGCCGGAGATGAAGAATTGATTCTTCGACCTCTCCGTTGAGATCAACAAGATCCCGGTGATACTTCCAGAATTCGGCAAGGATGAGTCGAGCCAAGGCAATGACGAGTTGAGCCGGGGCATGGAGGAGGTTGCTCCCGTGGACGAGGCTGTCACCATGGAGGGCGACGAAGCAAGAGCGGATGTGCGGGGGGCCTAGAGTCTACGGACGTGCTGGATGGAGATCAAGGGCCTAACCGGTCGCTGTAAGGTCTTAGCGCTCTTGTTTATGCATGCTTTTAGAAATTTTTGAATGTGTAGGGGGTGATGTAAACGAAAACAATTTTTGCAATAGGGAGTGACAGGAGAATTGGTTTGTATATCCTTATTTGTCATTGCATCTCTTTGATAGTTATCGCTTACGTCCTGTGATGGTCGTAATGCCTGATGGCCCCCTTTCAATTGGTTAGGCACTGCTTCAGGATGATCGAGGACAGACCATCAAACCACGCTTAGAATTTAACCATAACGCTCCATAGCAAGGGTGAGATTTACTGGACTCACGGTTGACAAGTGGGAGTCGTTCGTGTCGAAGAGGTGGGTCCTGGTTTTACAGCTAACGACGTCTTGGGGGAGCCATTCAATGGAGAAGGGGTGGCCTCTTCGACTTACGGCTGATGCTCGTTTAGGAGAGTCGTTCAGTGGCGAAGTGGTGGCCCTTTCGACTTATGACTGACGCTCGTTTAGGTGAGTTGTTCAGTGGTGAAGGGGTGACCCTTTCGACTTACGGCTGACGCTCATTTAGGAGTGTCGTTCAGTGACGAAGGGGTAGTCCCTTCGACTTACAGCCGACGCTCGCTTAAGAGAGTCATTAAATGGCGAAGGGGTGGCCCCTTCGACTTACCGCAGACGCTCGCTTAGGAGAGTCGTTCAGTGGCGAAGGGGTGGTCCCTTCAACTTACGGCTGACGCTCGATTAGGAGATTCATTCAGTGGCAAGGGGGTGGCACCTTCGACTTACGACAGACGCTCGCTTAGGAGAGTTGTTCAGTAGTGAAGGGGTGGCCCCTTCGACTTACGGCTGACGCTTGCTTAGGAGAGTCGTTCAGTGGCGAAGGGGTGGCCCCTTCGACTTACAGCTGGCGCTCTCTTAGGAGAGTCATTTAGTGGCAAAGGGGTGGCACATTCGACTTACGGATGATGCTCGCTTAGGAGAGTCGTTCAATGGTGAAGGGGTGGCCATGTTGACTTATGGATGACGCTCGCTTAGGAGAGTCGTTCAGTGGCAAAGAGGAGGTCCCTTCGACTTACGACTGACGCTCGTTTAGGAGAGTCGTTCATTGGCATAGGGGTGGCCCCTTTGACTTACAGATGTCACTTGATTAGGAGAGTAGTTCAGCAGCGAAGGGGTGGCCCCTTCGACTTACGGCTGACGCTCGCTTAAGAGAGTCGTTTAGTGGCGAAGTGGTGGCCCCTTCGACTTACGGCTGATGCTCGCTTAGGAGAGTCGTTCAGTGGCAAAGGGATGGTTCCTTCGACTTATGATTAGCGCTCGCTTAGGAGAGTCGTTATAACGACCAGTGTTTGTAGCTATATGGAGTTCAGTGTTATCATGTTATGCCTATTATTATTATTAAATTGTTACGACAAAATGATTTTTATTCTTATGTTAAGTTAGCTAACCATAAATCTATTATAATTTTCTTTTAAATTCAAACTTTCAAAATCCAAATGTTTAAATTTTCATTTCAAATTTTAAACTTTCAAATAAATTCCTAATTTAATCCTAATAAACCCTATAACTAAGTGGGAAGTTTCCCTATCACTAAATCCCTTTATTTTCTCCTTAATAATTGTTCTAATTCAAACTTTCCTTAATATCCTTAACAATTAATCTCCTATTAAAGTTTTTAAAACAAATTAAAATCTATTCTTTTGGCAAGTAATTGAATACCATTAATCTCCCCTTGATTATTATGAAATCGAATCAAATCTTCCTATTATTTCCTCCATGATTCTTATACCAATTTAAATCTCCTCCTATATGGATCTAGGAGACTTTTACCTATCTTATTGAGAATGAATCACTAATATTAATTTCAATTATATCCTTGTTCTTTCCTTTCATTCCCTTAACAATTAGCACCTACCAACTAGATTAAAAAGAGAACAAAACCGCAACCCCTCACTTCACAGCCGCCAACAAACCTTTAGCCCCTATCTTACCAAACCCATCAAATCCTACGGCAACTCCATCTTCCCAAGCTCCAGGCCTCCGACCTCGCAGCCATCAACCTCGACCTCCTTCAACCCTACAACCACCACGGCCTACTCCCTCCTCTAGCCGGCGACAACCCGGCTCCGGTCGGTGACTCCTCTTCTCCGGTAACCTCCGGTGAGACCCCATGTCCCCTCCCCATGGCGAACCATCTTCCAACTTTCCTGAGTCGCCTACCCGGTGTTCGACGAAATGCTTGAACGAAGACCCGATGACTTCTCGAGCTCCGACGATCCTTCGACGATCCCGATTTCGTCGCTGGTGAACCCATCGCTCGCCCTCCTCCTCTGATCCACACAACATGTAGTAGGTTTCCTACATCTCTTTCATCTAAATAAATAGTATGTTAGATTAATTGAATCTGATATTATATAATGTTATCACTCATAATAATACTATTACTCATCCTAGTATTGATGTATATTGTATCAAATATTTGCTACTTGTCCTAAAACCTGAGTTATTATGCTGCATAAGAGAACTTGAATTTATTATTCTTTTGTTTTCAAAATTGTTTACCCTGTTGATCCACTCTCACGTGCCAATGTTATTCAATGTTATACAAAGTTTGCCTGAACAAATGTCATACACGGTTTCAACAGTCTTATAAACATTTCATGCTAATACCCATAAAGTAATCATTTAAATTTAGTACTGTTAATATTGTTATTAACAGTAATGAATATCATCCAATGCCTAGGATTATTTGTGACATGATATAACTAATCATAACATGATTACCTGTTAACTAATGTATTAACAAAATTTAATATTCAAGTGACATAATTGATGGGAAATTGAATCCTACCCCTAAGTGGTTTTGATGATGAGCACACCAAATGATGTTAGTGTAATAACTACACTACAACTCAAGTGTGCAGGTTGTGACTTTACACATACTCTAAAGAAGCTCAACCACACTCGAAAGACGAAGATGAATTTGCTAGTTCTACATCAAGCACAAGATGAAGCTCGTGCTCAAGCTTAATGAAGAAAGAACTCAAATTCAGAAGAAGTAAGCATCTATCAGATGAGCTTCCCGAAGGTCTTGTCCTAGTGTAGTGTGTGAGTTTTTGGTTTTTAGGATTATGTCAGAGCCAAAGTAGATATCTCACACACACAAAAATAATTTCGAAGAAAAATGTTTTAAATGATTTTAAAATTCTTCTTAACTCTTGAGACTAGACAATCTATTATTAGTAGTTAACCTCCAATACACCCAGGATTTGATTACATCGTTACTAGCTGAGTTTCAGAGAAAATTGCTCTGGGAGTCGACTACCAGAAGAGGGAGTCGACTACCAGCTAGAAACAGAATTTCTGCTGAAATTCTTTGGGAGTCAACTATCACCTTGAGGGAGTCGACTACCAGCTGTCGTTTTCCAACGACTCTGCTTCCTGATTTCACTCCATTTCCATATCTGTTTGGACAGAAAGTCAAACTCGTTTGAAATTCAAATTCTTCTCTTGAAACCTATAAATAGACCTCTTGAAATCATTTCTAAATATCATAAAATTCTCTATTCTATATTGTGCTAAAATTCTAAAAGATCTCTTGCTCTATTTGCTCTCATCGCTATAGCCAACTCTGTTTTTAATCTCTTATCTCTAATCTCATTCTGAAGTTATTATTTTTGAGATCTAATTTTTGTTTGGCTAATTTTTGAAGTTGGTTTTTAAAATCCTTGTTCTTAAATTTCTATTCTTAAAGGATTTTTGAAAAACAAATGATCTAAGATCACAAAGAATCATCTTATATTTTTGTGTGACCTTAAGATCGATTTGAATACTTTTTAGCCACATAACACATTTGTTATATTTACTTTGGCTATAGAATTCTGGGTGTAATCCAAACTCCACTAATTTTTGTGGTGAGTTGGAAACTTGTTTTTGTTTGTGGATTCCCCTTTATTGTAAGGGACGGGAAAATCCTAGACAAGTCTAGGTGGTTAGAAATCCTGGTCAAGGCTTGGTGTTTGGAAAATCCTAACGAGTGGAGTTAGGTAATTATATTGCTGAGGCAATAGTGGAAAATCTCGTACCGGATTGGTCGAGGACTGGACGTACCCAAGTTGTGGGGAACCAGGATAAAAATCCTTGTCTTTACGTTTGCATTTTCTGTGATTGTATATCTTTGTTTAAGTATTTTTATCTGCTAACAATTATATCTTTATAATCAGTTGTTTATATTATTGCAAAGTTAACTCTTTTATTTCGATGCACAAAAAGATCGGAAAAAAAGAGTTAACATTGCAATAATATAAACAACTGATTACAAAGATCTAATTGTGTATTTGTTTGTAATCTTATCATTATATTATCTCATCTTTCTGTAGAGTTTATACTAAAAACTTTCTGGGAGTCGACTACCTGCTGTGAGATCACTCTGTTAACATTCTTTATAAGATTAGCTTGTTGATTAAGAACCAAGCATAGATCACTCTACTTGGTTTCTTAGGCAACATTAGAAGGTTTTTAATTGTGCTAATTAACGAACGAAAATTTTTAATATTTGCACAACACTATTCAACCCCCTTCCAGTGTTATTTGCCATCCACAAAATCTAACAATAATAACCTATGCACAACAGTGTTTTCCTGTCAATATATAGCAGCTTAGTATTAATAATACTTACTTTTAGTATGACTACAGTTATACTAATTAATAATATGTATTTTTGTGTTAAAGCTTGTGTCATCACATTCTCCTTAACTACATAATTAATAGTAACATACAGGTCCACTTCGTAATTGATTATTGGCAAGAAATTTGTTACATAAATTTATTAATGTTAATTTTTAATACTAGTTTTAATTAAAAAAACGCATTGATATTCATTATTGTTCATTCTTTAACATAACATTCAGTTTGTGTTGAGCGACATTTTCGTTTCCTTGCACGTCCAAATTGTTACTTATTAGAATAAGTTTATTCTAATCAACCTACGGGAATAAACACCCTTAAAATAAACTTTCATGATGATTTAGTTTAATATTCATGAGATTAATGATGTTGTTAACTTGTTCACCAAATTGTTGTTAGTTTATTAATGATGATGGTTTGTTAATGATAATTGAGTTTCATGTTGGTAATAGCTCATTGTTAATGGTAATAGCTTAATGTTCATGTTAACCTTGCCCAAATGTTCATAAAATACTCTTTTTGCATATTGTACCATTATTCATGCAACACCATCCTTGGGGTGGTCTGCTCCAATGAAATGTAATATTGGGCCCTTGGGGCATATACAGATATTGGGCCCTTGGGGCATATACGGAATATTGGGCCCTTAGGCATTTACAGAATATTGACCGTGTGGAAAACATTGAATTCTACAGTTACACACTGACACTTTTGGGTGGGATAGTCCATTGTAGTAGATATTGGAATGCTGGATTTCACCCCACCGGTAAATTTGACCGTCGCCCGGATCGGGTCGGTAAGTACAAAACCACGAGTAGCTTCCATTGGTTTGGGTGTAATTGTAGTTTCTTCCGCACTCGGATATTGGACTTGTCACTAAACAAAGTATTGATTGGCACTCTCTTTACTTTCTGTTATTGCTACCATAAATTGTGTAAACTGTAAGCTACGCTCTTACGATGGTCATACATATCTTTGCCATGATCACTGCACTTTACTCTATACAATACACTTTGCCATGTTCACCTTGTAGGAGGATATATGCCCATAAGGCAATTTATCCTAAGTATATGTCTTGTTAATATATAATATGGTATCAATTATCCTAAGTATGAATTCATTGAATCATATACTTGGATAATTTCCTGAGACTTATAGTTAGGTCCTTACGTATCCAGATGTAGATCTTGATTATGAGTAGTAAGTGACCGAACAAAAACTTAAGTCTTAAACGGTTCGTGGTCATACATGTGTCGAGAACATGATATCAGCACATAGGACAGACCATTGTGTCTTTGTCTTACCTTAGGGTAATGATGATCTCATAGTCATTCGACTTGGTGAAGTCGGAGACGAGACATAGGTGCTTATTGGAGAATGAGTTTACTGAACGACCAACTTAGAGTTATTAAATGGTTAACTTTATCTAAACTGTCTATAATAACTCTAGGGTGATGATAGGTAAGCTGGTCCTTACGATCTGAAGTCATTTGTACGAACCTGTGAGTGAACAGTGTCGCTTAGACCTATGATCTATCTTCGAGGCTAGGCATGCTGAAAGGTCTTAGGTTGTGTGACACCTAAAGCTCACAAAGGAAGTAGATGACTGAGATGGAATTCGTCTCTTCCGTTAAAGGGAAGTTGGTGTCACAGGCTCAGTACGGTTTTTGTGTTAATCCTCGATCGGGATACGGTGTAAGATGTACAACGTGAATACAACAAAGACCGTCGTATACTGACCAATGCTGACTAATGGGGTTGACGATAAACCATACCCTAGGCCAGCAGACATAGTCTTGACGAAGGGATTATAGCTGCGGTGTTCATCACTGATACAATCAGAGTGATCCCAACGACGTTCGTCATTGGATCGATCACGTAAGTATGATTCTGAAACAAGGACGATGCCTACTGCTCATGGTTACCGTCATTTAGGGGTTTCGAGCCCTAACTTGTAGTAGGGTCAGGCTGTATGGTCTTACACCGAGTAGTATTCGTATCTCAGTAATAGGGAGATAAATAAGAGGAATTCATTCGATGAAATGGAATAGTTAAGTTCACAAGCTAGTTGTGAGACTAATTCGTAGATGGGGACAATGTTGCATTCGATGCAAATAAGATTAAACGTATCATAAATTGGTTACGACAATATTTGTAGGAAAAAAGCATTGGAAAGAATTACCTGATTGACGGGATCGTCCAGGTCTAAACGCAGGTTCAAACCGCGTCCAAAACGGAGCTCAAACGAGCCTGGAAACGTAAAAACAATCAAAAGCAAGAGTGGGTTATACCCACTTGGACAAGCGGGTCCACCCACAAGGAGAATGGGCATGGCATGCTGAACCAACGGGCACTGCCTGCTGAGTCCAGCGGGCGCGGCATGTTGAACCAGTGGGCCGCGCGCCCGCTGTGTTCAGCGGACACGGCCCGCTGTTCAGCGGGACATCGGCCCACCCCAGGCGCGCCCACAAGCCTTGGCGGGTGCACACGCAACTTAATTTAAATTAGGGGTTTTTGAAACTCTTTTGACGGCTACGAAAATTGACTTTTAGCCCATCTTTGGGCAATTGTTTGAGGGGTCAAACGAAGTCGAAATTCGTCGACGTTCGTTCCTACGCGTTCACCATTCGAAGCCCTTCGAAATGATAATTTGTATCATCTCTAAAGCTCAATTATGAAGGGAATTAATTGGTTGAAGTTGGCCTTTTGTGAAAGGCTTACTAACTTCAATTAACTAAATTAATTCTCTTTTAATTTTGTTTTGTCCCACATTGCTCGTGACGAAAAGAGAGGTGCCGACTCCCTATATAAATAGAAGTGCACTCTCTTCGTTGAAATACACACCAAGTCTTCGATCGAGTAGCTCCGAATTTTGAGCAAGCTCGATCTGCGACTTAAACAATTCTTCCTCTCTTCTTCATATTCTCCCGACGAGTCCTAGCAAGACTATGAAGGGGGTTTTGGATTCGGATCGACATGTCTAAGACGCGGGTCTGCTGAAGTGAAACCTTCTACCACAAGTGATCGGCTCAGCTGGATCAGTTCAAAGGTGCAAGGCGGCTAGGATGGATCGAGTCAAGGGTGCAAGGCGGTTCGGCTACGAGGAGCGTAAGAAGCCGGTGCGGTACATCTTGCCTGTCCAAGGGTTGAGATTTCGGGTATGTTCTTTAAGCTTTTTAGTGTAATTTAATTTCGTCGCAGTAGGATAGATCCCTCTTGGGGTGCACTGGACCCACCCCAAGTTGGCATAGATCGGGCTAGGTTCTGGCTCTCTCAGGGCCTAGCTAAAATGTTTAGCTAGCATGTGTTATTTTTTCCCATGCATTTTATGCCTATGTGGTCCGTCCGACTTAGGATGGGTACAGATTTGAGCCCTGAGGGTCTGCCAAAACCCTTCACACCTCACTTTGCTACGTACATTAGACTTTGCTTTGTTCACCGCACCATACTATGCTGGCTAAAAAATGTCTGTTGAAACCAAAAATCGCCATCTTCAACTGAAATATAAGAGAAGACAAAATTCAGAACCGGGAAATCACCATCTTCAACTAAAATATAAGAGAAGACAAAATTCGAAACCGAGAAATCGCCATCTTCATCTATAAAAATTTTCGTTGTAACCTGGATATCGCCATCTTCAACTGATAAGATTTTTTATATCATTTTCTGAGCGTGGTTCTATTTTTTTACATTTTATGAAAGATATGGATCTTTTTATTAATTAATATGTTTTTATAGCCTAAGTTTATCTTCTGTTATTTTCCAGTTGAAGATTGCGATCTTTTCATTGAATAATGTGATTTCTGGCCTAATTTTTTCTTCTCTTTTATTCCAGTTGAAGATGGCGATCTCCCGGTTCCAATGGACATTTTTGCAGATTTTTCCGAGTACTATACTATTTTCCACTTTTTTGGAAGATATGTATCATTTTATTAAATGATATGATATTTTGGACTAATTTTGTCTTCTCTTATTTTTCAATTGAACGTGGCGATTTCCCGGTTACAACTGACATTTTTGCGGATTTTTCTGAGCTCGGTACTATTTTGTATTCTTTCTAGAAGATAAGAATCTTTATATTAAATGATATGATTTTTATATCCTAATTTTTTCTTTTCTTATTTTTCTGCTGAAGATGGCGATCTTCCAGTTCCAACAGATATTTTTACGGAATTTTTTGAGCTCGGTGCTATTTTGTACATTTAATGGAAGATATAGAACTTTTTATTAAATACTATGATTTTATAGCATACGTTTGTATTCTTTTATTTTTTTAGTTGAAGATGGCAATCTCCCGGTTTCAACGAACATTTTTGCAGATTTTTCTTAACTTGAGACTATTTTTCTACATTTTCTAGAAGATATGTATCTTTTTATGAAATGATATGATTTTTGGCCTTATTTTGACATCTCTTATTTTTTTCAATTGAAGATAGCGATCTTCTGGTTCCAAAGTACATTTTTGTCGATTTTTCTGAGCTCGGTGCTATTTTTTAGATTTTCGAGAAGTTATGGATCTTTTTATTAAATGATATAATTTTTGGCATAATTTTGTCTTCTTTTATTTTCAGTTGAAGATAGTGATCTCCCGTTTCTAACTAACATTTTGTGTATTCTTCTAACCTTGGGAATATTTTCTAAATTTTTGGAAGATATGGATTTTTATTAAACGAAATAATTTTTGGCCTAATTTTGTCTTCTCTTATTTTTAGTTAAAGATGGCGATCTATCTGTTCCAACGGATATTTTTGCAGATTTTTATAAGTTCGGTTCTATTTTCTACATTTTTATAAATTATATGATTTCTAGAGCCTACATTTGTCTTCTCTTATTTTTCTGTTGAAGATGGCAATCTCGCGGTTCCAATGAACATTTTGTAGAGTTTTCTTAGATTGAGTTTGTTTTTCTAAATTTTCTGAAAGATATGGATCTTTTTATGAAATGATATGTTTTTTTGCCTAATTATGTCGTCTATAATTTCCCGATGAAGATGATGATCTCCCGGTTCCAGCTAACATTTTTGCGGATTTTTCTGAACTCCGGGATACTTTCTGCATTTTTGTAATATATGAATCATTATATTAAATGATATGATTTTAATAGCCCAATTTTGTCTTCTCTTATTTTTCATTTGAAGATGGCAATCTCCCAGTAACGACAAACTTTTTTGCCAATTTTTAAGCTCAGTGCTATTTTCTACATTTTATAGAAGATATAGAACTTTTTATCGAATGATATGATTTTTATACCTAACGTTTTTTTTCTCTTATTTTTCCAGTTGAAGATGGTGATATCTCGATTCCAACGGAATTTTTTGCAAATTTTTCTGAGTTCTAGGTTATTTTCAACATATTCTGGAAGATATAGATCTTTATATAAAATGATATGCTTTTTATGGGCTAATTTTGTCTTCTCTTATTTTTCAGTTGAAGATGGCGATCTCCCGGTTCCAACATAAATATTTGCGTATTATTCGGATCGCGGGGCGATTTTCGAAATTTCTGAAATATATGTATATTTTTAATTAAATGATAATATTTTTGGCCTAATTTTGTCTTCTCATATTTTTCAGTTGAAGATGGCAATCTCCCGTTCCAACGGACATTTTTATGGATTTTTATGATCTCGGTGCTATTTTCTATATTTTATTAAAGATAAGAATCTTTTTATTAACTGATACGATTTTTATAGCCTATAATGTCTTCTCTTATTTTTTCGGTTTAAGATGGCGATCTACCCATTCCAACAGACATTTTTGCGGATTTCATTTAGCTTGGGACTATTTTCTACCTTTTCTGGAAGATATGGATATTTTAATTAAATGATATGATTTTTTGGCCCAATTTGTCTTCTCTTTTTTTAGTTGAAGAGGGTGATCTCCCAGTTCAAATTTACATTTGTACGATCTTTTTGAGCTCCGGGCTATTTTCTACATTATCTATAAGATATGGATCTTTATATTAAATGATATGATTTTTATAGCATAAATATGTCTTCTCTTATTTTTCAGCTGAAGATGGCAATCTCCTCTGTTCAAACGGACATTTTTGCGGATTTTTGGTTCCAACAGACATTTTTTCGGATTATTCTGACCTCGGGGCTATTTTCTAAATTTTTTGGAAGATATTGATCTTTTTATTAAATGATTTGATTTTTGGCCTAATTTTGCATTCATCTCCTGGTTTTAACTGATATTTTTGCATATTTTTTTGAGCTCGGTGCTATTTTCAACATTATATGGAATATATGTATCTTTTATTAAATAAGATGATTTTTATAGCCTACAATTTTTTTCTCTTATTTTATCAGAGGAAGGTGGCGATTTATCGGTTCCAACGGACATTTTTTTGGACTTTTCTTTGCATGGGACTATTTTTCTACATTTTTTGTAAGATATGGATCTTTTTATTAAATAATATGATTTTGGCCAAATTTTGTATTCTATTATTTTTCAGCTGAAGATGGCGATCTTCCGGTTCCAACAGACATTTATGCGGATTATTCTGACCTCGGGGCTATTTTCTAAATTTTTGGAAGACATGGATCTTTATGTTAAATGTGTTGATATTTGCCCTAATTTTACCTTATCTTACTTTTCAGTTGAACATGGGGATCTTCTGGTTCCAACTGATATTTTTTCGTTGAATATGGCGATCTCTCGATTCTAACGGACCTTTTTACGAATTTTTCTTCGCTCCGGGCAATTTTCTATATTTTCTTTAAGACATGGATCTTTATATTAAATGATATAATTTTTATCGCCTAATTTTGTCTTCTCTTATTTTGCAGATGAAGATGGCGATCTTTCGGTTCCAACAGAATTTTTAGCAGATTTTTTTGATATGAATCATTTTATTAAATGATATGATTTTTGGCCTTATTTTGTCTTCTCTTATTTTTTGTTGAAGATGGTGATCTCCCAGTTCCAATGGATATTTTTGCGGATTTTTCTGAGCTACTGGCTATTTTCTACATTTTATTAAAGATATGGATCTCTTTATTAAATGCAAGATTTTTATAGCCTAATTTTGTCTTCTCATATTTTCCAGTTGAAGATGGCGATCTTCAAGTTCCAACGAACATTTTTGCGGATTTTTCTTTCCATTGGCCTTTTTTCAACATTTTTTGGAAGATATGAATCTTTTTATTAAATTTTATGATTTTAGCCTAATTTTGTGTTCTCTTTTTTTGGTTGAAGATGGCTATCTCATGGTTCCAACAGACATTTGTGCTTATTTTTCTGAGCTCGGTGCTATTTTCTACATTTTATGGCAGATATGTAGCTTTTTATTAAATGATATGATTTTTTTGACCGAAATTGTGTTTTCTCTTATTTTTCACGTTGATGATGGCGATCTCACGGTTCCAACAAACATTTTTTAGGATTTTTTTGAACTCCGAGCCATTTTTTGCATTTTCTGTATGATATGAATCTTTATATTAAATGGTTTGATTTTTATATCCTAATTTTGTCTTCTCTTATTATTCAGTTGAAGATGGCGATCCCCTAGTTCTAAAGGACATTTTTGTCAATTTTTCTGAGCTCATTGTTATTTTTCTACATTTTTAGAAAGCTATGCATTCTTTTATTAAATGATATGATTTTTTGACTTAATTTTTTCTTCTCTTATTTTTTCAGTTGCAGCGATCTCGCGGTTCCAACAAACATTTTTGCGAGTTTTTGAGCTCATGTCTATTTTCTATATTTTTGAAAAGTTATGTATCTTTATATTTAATGATATGGTTTTTATAGCCTAAGTTTGTCTTCTCTCATTTTTCAGTTGAAGATGGTGATCTCCCAGTTTCAACTGATATTTTTGCGTATTTTTCGGTGCTATTTCCTGCATTTTATGGAAGATATAGAACTTTTTATTAAATAATATGATTTTTATAGCCCACATTTGTCTTCTTATATTTTTCAGTTTCAATATGTCGATTTCCTGGTTCCAACAGACATTTTTGCAGATTTTTCTTAGCTTGAGACCACTTTTCTACATTTTCTTGAAGATATGTATCTTTTTATGAATGATATGATTTTTTGGCCTAATTTTGTCTTCTTCTTTTTACTGCGATCTCCCAATTCCAATAGCCATTTTTGGCGATTTATTTTGAGCTACGGGATATTCTCTATATTTTTTGTATAATATGAATCTCTATATTAAATGATATGATTTTTATGACCTAATTTTGTCATTTCTTATTTTTCAGTTAAAGATGGTGATCTCCTGCTTCCAAGTGACATTTTTGTGGATTTTTCTGAACTCAGGGCTATTTTTCTACATTTTCAAGCTTTTCTGAGCTTTGTGATATTTACTACATTTTTTGTAAGATATGACTCTTTATATTAAATGCAATGATTTTTATAGCCTCATTTTGTCTTCTATTAACTTTCAGTTTAAGATGGCGATCTCCCGGCTCCAACGAACATTTTGTGTATTTTTTGAGCTTGGTATTATTTTCTACAGTTTATCGAAGATATAGAACTTTTTATTAAATGATATCTTTTATAGCCTACATTTGTCTTCTCTTATTTTTTCAGTTGAAGATGGCTATCTTCTGGTTTTAACGGAATTTTTTTGCAGATTTTCTGAGCTCCAGGCTATTTTCTGCATATTCTGGAAGATATGGATCTTTTATATTAAATGATATGATTTTTATGGTCTAATTTTGTCTTCTCTTATTTTTCAGTTGAAGATAGCGAACTTTCGGTTCCAATAGACATTTTTGCATTGTATTCTGACCTATGGGCTATTTTCTAAATCTTTGGAATATATGTATCTTTTTATTAAATGATGTAATGTTTGGCCGAATTTTGTCTTCTCTTGTTTTTAAGTTGAAGATGATGATTTCCCAGTTCCAACATATATTTTTGCAGATTTTTATGAGCTCGGTGCTATTTTCTATATTTTATTAAAGAAAATGACTTTTTTATTAAAAGATATGATTTCTATAGCCTATATTTGTCTTCTCTTATTTTTCAGTTGAAGATGACGATCAACCCGAGTTAACAGAAATTTTTACGAATTTTTCTTAGCTTGGGACAATTTGTCATCCTTTTCTGGAAGATATGAATATTTTTATTAAAAGCGATGATTTTTTGGCCTAACTTTTTCTTCTCTTTTTTAAATTGAAGATGGCGATCTCCTGGTTCCAAATTACATTTGTGCGGATTTTTTGAGCTCCATGCTATTTTCTACTTTTTTTATAAATGTGGATCTTTATATTAAATGATATGATTTTTATAGCCTAATTTTATCGTCTCTTATTTTTTGGTTGAAGATGGCAATATCACGGTTTCAACGGACATTTTTGTGGATTTTTCTTAACTTAGTTCTATATTTCTACATTTTTGCAAAGTTATGGATCTTTTTATTAAATGATATAATTTTTATATCCTTTGTGCGTCTTCTCTTATTTTTTAGTTGAATATGGCGATCTTCCGGTTCCAACGGACAATTTTTGATGATTATTCTGACCTCGGGGCTATTTTCTAAATTTTTTGGTAGATATGGATCTTTTAGTCAAATGATTTGATTTTTGGCCTAATTTTGCCTTTTCTTATTTTCAGTTGAAGATGACGATCTCTCGGTTCCAACTGATATTTTTGTGGAATTTTTTGAGCTCGGTGCTATTTTCTACATTTTATGGAAGATATGTATCTTTTTATCAAATGAAATGATTTTTATAGCCTATATTTTTCTTCTCTTTTTTTCAAGTTAAGGATGTGATCTACCGGTTCCAACAGACATTTTTGCGGACTTTTCTTAGCTTGGGACTATTTTTCTACATTTTCTGCAAGATATGTATTTTTATTAAATGATATGATTTTTTGGCCAAATTTTGTCTTCTCTTTTTTAGTTGAAGTTGCGATCGCCCGGTTCCAACGGACATTTTTACAGATTATTCTGACCTCGGGCTATTTTCTAAATTTTCTGGAAGAATGCTTCTTTTTATTAAATGATATAATTTTTGGCCTAATTTTGTCTTCTCTTATTTTTTTCAGTTGAAGATAGCGATCTCCCGGTTCCAATGGACATTTTTGCGGATTTTTCGCAGCTCGGTGCAATTTTCTATATTTTATGTCAGATATGCATCTTTTTATTAAATGATATTTTTTGTATCCTTTGTTTGGCTTCTCTTATTTTTTCAGTGGAATATGTCGATCTACCAGTTCCAACGGACAATTTTACTGATTTTTACTACCCTGGGGCTATTTTTCTACATTTTATGGAAGATATGGATCTTTTTATTAAATGATATGTTTTTGGCCTAATTTCGTGTTTTCTTATTTTTACAGTTTAAGATGGCGTTCTCCCGGTTCCAACGGACATTTTTGCAGATCTTTTGAACTAAAGGCTATTTTCTATATTTTCTGGAAGTTATGGATCTTTTAAATAAAAATATGATTTGTTGCATAATTTTGTCTCGTCATATTTTTAGATGAAGATGGCGATCTCCGGGTTCCAACTGACATTTTTTGCAGATTTTCTAAGTTCGGTGCAATCTTTCTGCTAGTTATGGAAGATATGGATCATTTTATTAAATGATATGATTTTTTGG